>PNEQ01051568.1:38228-96458 GCA_003012365.1 Medauroidea extradentata
ACGTGTCTGGCGCGTGTTAAAAATATTGGTAGCATCGGCTGTCAAAATATGAAATTCTTACATGTAAAGTACTTTCTTACTGGTGTATTGAAGAATAAATTGATCAACACCGAGCAGTTTAATTATTTGTATTGTATAACTTGTACGCAATTTTCTATATATGTATCCTCAAAACGTAGAACGTTCTAAACGTAAGCTTCTAATGAACTAATTGTTAGTCTATCAGCTGAGTGACTAAATGGCTTCAATCATGCGGTAAAGACGAGTGAGGTATCATTTTATTCAGTATTTCCTGTAGAATACGAATATGCTAACCCAGGAATCGAAATCGGTGGCTTTCATATAGTCTTTTAAATAAAAGTAACAACATTGAAATTTCGTTTTATGCGTTATAATATTCGAAACCTATACACAAAAACAGAACTGAATAAAATAACTCCTCCCTCGTCTTTACCGTAGGACTCATGGCATTTTCGTGAGAATCTGGCTGTAGCTGATAGATCGGGCGCTGCAGATAATCCCTGTCAGTTTTGGTAACATGAGTTGCCACTTCTTGTCCTCTCATAACTGCTCCGCGTTCACTCAAGGTACTGGGGATAGAGGCAACATATCTCCACAAGCAGAGGTCCTGTTTTCGTCGGGTAAAAAATTGAAATAATTTAGTTTTAATTACTGTTTTTACAGGATAATAGTTATTCCAGAAATGTTCAGATTGCAACATGCTGTACAGCATGGTAAGGAACAAGTCTAAGACATGGTTTTATGTGTTATTCATGCTGCATTACTCTACTACAATTAACTGAATCACTAAAAAAAGGCTTATTTTCCAGATTTTTTTCATAACAAAATTAAAAGATTTTTATATACGTCAAATGTCTTAGACAATTATTCGACTTTACGACACCTACTTCCGAAAACGGTATACTTTAACTTCATTCGTTCCCTCAATAATGTTCAATAATGGTACACATGTTTCTCGCTGTTTAGCATACCGTACCGAGCACCCTTAAGCGGTGACCAAAAATCTCTCACTCACTCGAACATAACTTTTATCACTTGCATTTTGTCACTTAATTTCTACGTACTCGAGCGTACCAGCCGTAGAAGACTGAATTACATTCCTCAGCCGTTCTACTAGCATTTCAGAGTATTTTTTTTTACAGTCGAAAGTTGTATACCTGATCTCCAGTTATCGTCTTGAAGTCGAAAGTACAAGTTTTCCACCAAAACAGCTTCCATAAAGGATTTTTAATAACTGTGTTTAGAAAAAATGTATGGCCGAACACAGGTATGATAAACAAAAATAAAATGAAAAATACAATTTTTGTAGCGTATGTTACAAACTTATATTTTCATAACTTCAACGGTACGTACGTATCACGAAGGAAAATCCCCGAAACTGGAATATAGTTTGTAAATAATTGAAAGTCTTCAATATCGTCACGAAAATTTCTGTAATATATTTTATGCTTGGTTGTAAGGAGAATGTTGCTTGGAACGAGAGGACATGTCATCCTTACCGTTGACGAGACTGAAATTAAAAATGTTAATTATTCCTCTCATGTAGTGGTAGATCCTTCGAAGCGCTCCTCTTGCAATGTTAGGTACAGCCGAAGCGTCTTTAGCCGAAACGCCGTTAACTTTAATAGTTGACGAGGTACAACAGACTATTAGTGGTTTCAAAAGGTATCTTGTTTGGAAGCCAGAGGAGAACGAAGGAGAACTTTGAAGAGGCAGTTTCTAGAGGCGCGAGTTACTCTCCTCTCTACTAGAGCACGTCGTCTTCAGCGGTAAACAATATCTAGGTCTCGAGGAGTGGAATAAGGGAGGGGGGAAACTGTTATACGTGCCTGAGAAACAATCTGTTGGCGTTTTGAAAAGTACACAGAACACGGCTTGGTACAGTCGCGGGAGGAATTTTTAAGACGAGGCAATTAAACATCTCACATTTTAGAGAAGTCAACAGTAACTGAGTATCTGGTAATGTCATGCTCACCTGAGACCGCAACACACATATTTTCAGCACTTTACATCGAGGTCTTTAGCGCTGGTGAGGGGTGACATGACGTGAGTATGGAGCAGCACCGGAATGAAATTACGGGAGAAACGGGAGATTCTAGAGAAAACCCACCGACCAGCGGTATCGTCCGGCAGGTTTCTCACATGCGCAAATCCGGGAATCGAACGTGGACCACCTTGGTAGGAGGCGAGTGATCTGACCATTCGGCCACCGCGGCCCGTAACACACATATAGGCACAATGACAAGAACCGAGAGAGAAGCCGGCTATGACCGACTTTGAGAAACCACCCTGCCTGAAAAAACTTCGGAAAAAACATGTAAAACCGAGATTAGTATGGCCGGAGCCAGGGATCTAATCCCGGTCCTCCCGAAGGTGTTTGCAACTTGCTTACTTTTTCGTCACCTCGCTCGGTTTCAGTAACTGGCCTACAGTTGAAGAACCACATAGTATAAGATTGTTTCAAACGTTCTCGATTAAGTTATCATTTTCTAAAGTCCTGCTTAATTCCTATTGTCGATCAGTTTGTTTCGCAGTACGTATATACAAAATTTTCCCGTTGCGTTCATGACGCGCTTTACGTATCTCAATACGATGTTCATACCAACATGTTATGACTATAAAAACATTCGTATACTTTATTTACTAATTTAATTTACCAGCGAAGCATAACAAATGTCATTTACATTAAGTCTTTTAAACTACTTCTTGTTTAAGTAGACGTTTATCAATTAAAAAATACTTTTCATAAATCTAATGGCAACGAACAGAAAAATATAACTTAACAAAAACTACTGAGTAAATAGGAAAATATCGTTTCAGTTAAAGAACAAACTTTCTTTTTATTGAATTTTAGTAGCATTATTAGGCTTAAAACTGCAATTTTTATGCAAACGACAACAGCGGAAGGCGAACGAGATTAGTTTAAACATCTTGCGCCTGACTTTTAGTTACTGTGTGGCAAGTTAAGCTTTTCTTTCTGTATATAAGTCTAATTCAATTACTAAAATGTTTTAAGTCCACATTTATAGAACTCATTAGATAGTTATTAAAGATGGTTGCCACAACGTGCTCTTTGTAGCAAAGAAAATTATTCTTTTTGACTTTGGGCAGGCCAAATAAATTTATATTAACTTTAACATAAATATTACTGCTGATCTGTTTTAATGATAACACAATTATTTACTATTACTACGTGCTATAATATTTGATTTAAATAAAAGAGCAACAGTTCAAAGGAGAATATTCCACAAACATTTTAGTTCTCAAGAAGAGATTGGAAGATTGTATAAATATGTAACACAGCATAAAATAACAAGGTAACAGCATTAAGAAAGTAACACGCCATGCACGACAGTGTTTCAGGCTGCCTACCACCCAGGCAATCTTACATCCACCTCTAAACTAAACTTTGACTTTAGTGTAAACTGTCGGAGATAGTTCTAACTCACAAGGCGAAACTTTTTTTTTATCAATTTTTGCTTGCTGATTACTTACATCTCATGTCAAAAGTTCCAAGCATTAATTAGAGGTAACAGGTCCGTATTTAATGTATTAAGGTGCATAGTAATAATTTTTCTTGTGGCCACTTGACTCCAAATAATTTAGTTGCATATGAAATTACATTGTTTAAGGTATTTTCGTGTCAATATTGCATATGTTTCCGTAAATATTTGTCCCCAGGGTTACACTCCCGCCTGGTAGGCATATATTAATGACGTAATGGTGAAAGCTACACAAAGAAAAGGCTGTTCTCCTGCCACCTGTGACAATGTTTAGCAGTTAATGTTTCTTAAGACAACACAGAATTATTTAAAACGTCTACTTTTAGTGGTTTTATTTTTGGAATCTCTCACAGTGCAATTTGAACACGTTGTTGCCGCTATCGTTTACCAATACACATGCTTAAATCGCATTTACTAACGTTAAATACATTTCAATAAAACGAGTAAAAATTATAAGCAACTCACGACCGTTTTTCTTCCTGTTAGTTGATACATTAAACAGCGCATCACGCCTGATAAATGTTTGTGCACAACGGTACTAGATTGCAAGTTTTATTTGTTCATATTCCAAACAGAGTTCTAGGATCTGTTAGGCATTTCACTCAGCAACTTCCATATTATTCCCCACAAACACGATGATTTTCCCTAACTAGTTTGTGATATTGAAATTTTAGAACCGATGCGAAACGTTACCGGTAAAATAAAATAAATTTGTTTTGCTTCAACACTACAAAAAACAGTGTAATATTTCATATAATGGCTGTGGCCTGCAGTGTTTTCTCAAATATAGACGCATTTTCACATTTATATTTTTTCCGTTGCTTTACTGCGTCACCCGTAAAAAACATTAATTATTATAAAATAACACGTTCACTAAATTATTGTTTATCAAATAAACTGGTACTAAGTTAAACAAACAGATAAAATACGCTGTACCAGTTGGTGCAGATTTCTACCAACGGGGAAAAAATTGCTTAAACAAAAGAAGCCTATTTTTACAGGCTTCTTATGTAAAATTATAACCAAAAAATTAAATAACTCAATTTCCTACAGTTTTGCTTATTTTTCTCGTAACTATTTTCCTATAAATATTGCTACCCTGAAAGACAACTTACAACTAACTGACAATATTTAGAATTTCTGTCGGGAATCCAACCTGTGCCTTTTGAGATACCAATTCGTCTTATGCACACGACCACAAGAGTAACTTGAGATGCTAGTTTCTGCCTATTTATTACATTGTATCAAACTTTGTGATAAACGTGTTGGTAACGTTCGAGCATTCAGGGTTTCGCTTTGCAAATATATTACAATCATGAAGTTTGGTTTTCGCTAAACGAATGGTCTCTCGCCTACTGTACCAGCGCATCTTGGACAGGTAACTTAACTGTCTCGCCGCTATCTGTACGAGCGTCTGCATCTGAAAATCAACGTAAACATTTATAGCACTTTCTTACGTTTTACACCTAGAATTTACACTTTACATCAAAAGCATCATTATCACGAAAAATAAGTCTCACATATCAGAAACCAAAAATACACAACTATGTTCACGGCATGTACCTTATATTCTTGACAATAGAAACATATCAATTTTTATAAACATAAGAGGGTTTGGACATGCGCCATTGCGTGCAAATATTGCCATATTGCACAAAAACCTACAATAAAACAAAAACAACAAACAAAGGAAGGAAAGTAAGTAAGCTGTTGTCAACAGACATAAAAATACAGGTCAAAAGGGCAAGGGCAAAAACAGATATAAACCAAAAAAATTAATTCATAAGTTGAATGTAGTCCATTGGAGAAAGACGACACAAACAAAGATCAAAAGACACTCGAAAAAATATTATAAACCAACAAAAAATTCGGTATGTTATTTCAGCAACATGTCGCTGTACAATGTAAGTAGTGGTTACAGCAAAGAAAAAAATTTAGACTCGTATATGTTTGTAAAAATATTACTTATCGCCCAAACCATTATATCTGAAACATAATAATTATTCTATTGCTAACTAAGCTTCAAATTCATTCAAACATATGCATAAACGTGTACTGGCATATTTAACAAATTTCAATATAACCACTGTAACTTTGTCAATAAAATACGTTGAAAATACGAAATAATCTATGACAGTCTGTAAAATTTTCTTTTAAGGGTGTTTAAGTGCAATAAAATCATAACGTTATATTTTTGTGAAATAGTGTGTAAACGATACCTGTGAGTGTAATACCCTCTTACAAAACAATTTTATCTTGCATAGCTCTCTCAAAAAGGTACGTCAAAGCCATAATTTGCATGTTCTTCGGCCATGCAAATAGTGGAAACCAGTTGACATATATAAGTGAAATAGTGAAATAATTCACAGTGTAATAACTTGCCATGGGCAACGTAATAAAACATTAAGGAATATCCCGTGAATTTTTTCATGTTTTTGAAAAAAATATTGAATTTTGTAAACTTGTTTTCTGTACTTCTCTGATTTTTAAAAAAAAAATCGAAATATCACATTGTGGGATTTTTAATATTTTATTGCATTGCTCATAGGATGTAAATTCACAGTAAATTATTTCGTTCAATTTGATTGATTGGTTTTCACTGTTTGCATAGCAGCGTAACAAGCAAATTCTGACTTTGACGCACTATTATGAGAAAACTATGAGAGCTAAAATTGTTTTGTAAGAGGAAACAGCACTCACAAGTATCGTCTAGAAAACTAACGATATTTCATAAAAATAAAAATATATGATTTTATCGCACTAAAACACTCTTAACTACTGGATTTTTAAGTAAAGAAGTAAATACAAATATATTAATTGCTAAAACTGTAATATTTAATAGACAATCTTAACATAGTATTTTCCTTAAGGCCATGCTCGTTTGTTTCAACTATTTTAGCGATATAAATGTTTTAAGCCTAAACTTAAGCAAATATCAAAAATCTGTTTGGCAGTTTTGTTTCAAATCGTCTTCTCCATGTTGGCTGATTATTTTAAAGGCCTTTCTTGGCAGTTTTTTTTTAATTATTTTCGCCTTGAAAGCTAATTTATTCAAAACAAGAAATTATACGGTTTCGTCTAGAAAGTAAATGAACCAGAATTTTGCTAATTACATAATTAACTTTCACGGCAAAATTTTAGTTATTCCTGTAAAATCGCACAAATGCCCCGTTTTACTGTTTAGTATTAAGCATAGGGTTGAAGAAGACAATATATACAGTATCTTTAATATTTGCTGCACCTTATTACTCACAGCTGTAAACATTGAATGATGTTCAGGTGGAGGAAGTCGCTTGGGTTACTTTTAACACAAATGATTAAATTTTAATGAAAGTACTCACAAAGGCCCATAGTAAAATACACGAAACAAATTTTTGGAAATATAAAATTATTCAATAAAAACACACACTTAAATCTATTTTGTAGAAATGATAACATATATTACGAACATTTTTATTTTAGCATATTAAATACAAATTTGTGTTTGTTCACCAATTGTATATCACGTAATACGTTTAATATTATTCATAAACATTATTTTAACGACATAAAAAGTTTTTATAGGTAAAAATAGTAACTTATTCAAAATTATTTCCCACTACTTAAGAGAGAGAATATGCTTGTTATAATTTTTTGGGCCTTTGTCTCTTGTGTGCTTATCAGTGTGTGGTGTGTACACATAGTTTTTATTATTATTCCATAATCCTCGCGATTCATATAGTATTTACCAATTACATAGGATATTACTATTTTTCAATCATTTCAGGAGTATATTTTTAAAACTGTGACCATTTCTAAACGTATGCACCTATGTCATCTCGGGAAAGATCTGACAACATATTCAAATAGTAGTACTGTTCAAATATTTACGATCGTTGGATTTAGAGAGCGTAAATTCGTAGTTCATATGTATTTGAAGATGGTGCAATATAACTTAATAAACATAAATTCACATTTAAGGAAATACTTGCCTATTAGGCCTACAACAAAATTTTTATTATTGTGACAGTTCCGAAATCTAAAATTTAAATTCAGTTCACTATATTACTGAAGGTCGAACATGTTAGAACTGCTATAACGTGAGATAGAGGGTCTGTGTGTTTGTGTGTGTTCATATACATATATATCACTTTTTAGAATAATTTGTTAGAAAAAAAACTAATTGAGTTATGTTTTTACAGTTTATAACCCAAGTTTGAATTATTTAGTTTAAAATTATTTTTTTTTTGAAGATACTACTACACGAATAAATATCTACATTTTGTAGTGCAGTTGGGAAATAATCCTTCCCATTGAAATATTTGTTAGAGATATATTTTGGAACTTGATTGCATTTTATAGGACACAGTGTAATATTTATGTAATCATGTAAGACAGTGTTGGCGGACAGAAATGAGTTAGTAATACTGAATACTGTGACATAAGGCTCGAGAGTACACAGAGCATGATGTAGCTGGCATGTGTCTATCGTTGTTGAGTTATTCTTATGAGCAGCGATTTCCCCGGAAATATATCAATTACAGTGGATATGTGCGATCATTTTGAACGTCACAACGACGCCGTATTTGATACATATACTACTCAATTACAACAGTTGTTACCAGAATCTTCCCCAGAAAATGGTACAAAGGTTTTTTTCTCTTCCTTGAACTAGGTGTAAGGTTTAGAACCTAAAAAAAAAATCAATAAAGACTATGCCATAAGTAGGACTAGTAGAATTCCTGTAGTGCCTATTCTGGCATCAGTGTGATTTAATTTTGTAACAACTGCAATAATGTTATACGTCTTTGAAGGTATAATTTTTAATTCTGATTAAGTTCTTTGAGAATTAAATAAGCATTTTTCTTACTGAATGTTTAAGTTTCAGAATAATGTTATTTTGTGCTCCAGAAGCAAAGCCAGAATTAATATATGTTACAAATTATATTAACAGTAGCATATGCCAATTTGGACTAAATGGCTCGAACGTTTTGATACGACCTGTGCAGTTATAAAACAATTCTACAAAAAAAATAGTAATAAACTGTACGAAATTGCAACAAGGAACAGCACTGACCGAATATCACTTAGATATTTATATTCACTATAAGCAAAGAAAAAAGTGTACACCTTTCTAAGTTTGCAAGGTTTCCCGTGTAAACGATAAAAAAAATTAAGATTGCGCAGGGATGTTTCTCGTCTTAGAACAATAATAAAAACTTTGAAGTGTTGAAGTGCTCACGCCAATTCAACACACTCTGCTTGGAAATAAAATTAAAACACCATGTCATTTGATCAGTTCACAAAAAAAAACTATTTTGCCGAATCTTACCTTAAGAGTGCGTGGTAGATAGATAAACGATGAAAACATAAATTAATTTCTACGCTTTTTTCAACATCAATATTAATAAAATACTCAATGAGAATCCTAGATAACGGTATTTGCCAACTTTATGAGTAAATATTTATCCAGAATAAATAATTCGTTACGTGTGATCTCTTGCACCGCAGTTAAATGCACGAGGTTCCGGCGTCAGAGATTGTGCCTCAGAAGTTCGTAACACTGGAAACAATTTTGTTTAAAACGTTAGCTACAACTATTGTCTAGGATTGCTATTGTTAAATTTTCGTAAATTGGCTTCAAGAAATCTACAGTTATAGATTTATGCTTTTAGCGTTGAATTATGTTCCACGCTCTCTTGTGTTGTTGACGTGAATTATCGTGATGCTCATTCTCTATTCGTAAAAACCTTTATCTATATATCATGCTGCAACCTTTCAAGTGGATAGTTGCAGTGGAGAAGCGAAGAGATGTACCGACTGACTTAGGGAGTTCACAGTAAAGTGATCAGTTTTGAAACCGTTCTTAGTTTCCTTCCATTTTTAGCCAGTTTATCTTTCCAGCATTCCGTGTAAACATACATGTTTAACTGGATTTATTTACTTGGACATACTCCATTGCGAAATATTTCAATGGAGTATGTCCAAGTAAATAAATCCAGTCATGCACTCCCATTGCACAGTTCTTTCAAAGATCATATACATGTTTAAAATTAGTTTTATTGACACACGCATGTTCAATGTTTCTGTCTCAACTGAACTGCTCACAAAACTATTATATACGTTACTTTCTGATTTTATACGTGAGTGACCAGTAATAGCAATCATTAACTGTGAGTTTTAATTTCCCTGTAAGTAAATTTAGCCCGTCATGTCGGTTTGTAACTGTTCAAGTAGAAATTAGCAATAACGAACAGTAGCCTACAATTTAACAAATACGTTGAAAAACTCGGTGACCAGTATAATATTTGTTGACCCTACAACGAGAAATATTAGCTATATTAGCCACGCAGAACTGCTAGTAACCTTCATTTGCCTCAAATCATAATCTTCTCGCTAGGCATTTGATAATGTAATCGATGCGATATCTAGGTTGAAATTTTAATTCCAGCGCAAAGTAGCGTGTAGGCGAACGGTAAGACAAAAATCACTTTTTACTAACGCGCAACAATTTTAATTTATAAGTTGTAAGAAAACAAAATTAGTTGTTCATTAAATTGTTTTAAACTAAAAAGGGAACAAAGAAGTCCAATTCCTTTTACAATAATTCTGATTTGTTGTACTTATATGAGGACATATGTGGAACTGATTGTGATTATATTCTGCTAGCCGTATTACATGTGAGGCAGCCAAAGTTAAAAAGAAGCTATTTGCATAAACGAGCAATGTTTTGGATTCCCTTTTGTTGGCAAATTTTGAAAAAAATTTAAGAAAATTAGATTGTTTGCTCTCTACACACCGCATACCTTGACGAATTGCTAGCGATAAAAAAAAGTAAGCACTCCACGCTTGTTACTGTAAAGTTAATTACTTTTTGGTTTGTGACATTATAATTATTGTTAGCTTATAAAACTGTTATATTGAATTGTGTGACATCGTAACATTGTAGAACGAAATCTTTATCGTTATAGTTTATTTTCAAAGTTTTAGTTCATAATGCTTCAAAAAAGATATTTTTTTAATTATAGTTTTATTTCACGTGCGCTCAGTTCATCATGGAGCATGTATACTTGATTCTCTGTCAGAGGACAAAGAAATCTCGATATTATTAGATTGCAGGGGACAATTTCTGCCACTAGTGAAGCTTATGTCGGTGAAGTTGTCGAAAGCAGTTGTTGTCATTTCCTTGTTAAGAAATAAATACAAACAATGACAAATGTTCCAATGTTATGAAAATTATGTCAGCTATAGGGGTTAACAAAAAACACCTAAAAATGCTTTGCTATTCAGTGCGAAATTTGTGTGATTATTTTTTATTTGTCTAGTTAAATTTCATTACTTTTGGAACCTGAGTGTTCACCAAACTTTTTATTGAACCACCGCAACTTTCAGCGACAAAAGATCTTCATCAAACTTGTCCACGAGGAATGCTATTGTCCTCCTACACCTGCAGTTGAGTTAACCTTACCATGCAGGGGGATGTTGAAGATATGTTCCAGTGATGCATCTTGATGAACTACATGCACGTCGCTTTCACATCAGTCCTCCCAGGTTAGCTCAACACCACACACGGCGTTATAATACACATTCCAGGACCAGCGGCGCCTATTACTAGCCTGCAAGCCGGCGATGTATGGACCTGTCCGCAGTCCTGTACACGTCCAGTCACTGTACGTCTGACCCTACATTAACTAGAAGTGCCGGTGAAATCGAGCTGTCCGTTACCGTGCAGGTATACTTGTCCGCTGCCTCTACACATACAGCGTCATCCATCGTCGCCATTGCCAACATTAGAGCTGAGCCGAAAATATGCCTTCGATTTGTCTGGACAGTAATTCATGTAAGAGAAATGCTATCCTCAAAAACGATTTGTAAATGTATTTCATTCAAATAAAAGTAAAATTTTAATTATGCAACGACATACTCAGTAGTGTTAAACAATGTAAGATCATATATATATATTTATTTATTTATTTATATTTTTTAAATCTAAATATAGCCTATTTACTTTTTAAACTTTATTCTAGCAATACTCTCAGTATATTTAGATAAGGTCTCAAAGCTTCGTAAGCTATAACCTCGCAAAACTAGCACACTTCTTCCCGACTCATACTATGTGGGCTAAGCATGGCAAACTGAGTACTTTTTAGTGCCCTCTAAGAAGCAGCTGGCACAAATATAGATTACGCATTACTAAGTTAACTGACGCAATGCTTTGAGAAAGGTGATCATTGGAATGTTTGTCTTTAAGTCACGTTACAGGTACTTAGATAACACGAAATTCCATGAAATATCAAGTCACCTACTATACCGCAAACAGCACTGTTACTTTTTAAAATTTAAAAATAACTGCAATACAGGAGAATATTACACAAATGGTGACAATATACATAGTTTAGTCTAATGGCGTAAAAATTATATGGAAATATTTGTTGAACGCTCGTAGGAAAATTATAAACAAATTTAGTTGGAAAAATATTTCCAATGCTTGTTGCATTGGCTTAAATCACGTAATTATGTAAAAGGTCAAAGTTGGACCTCAATAATTTATTTGCAATGAAACTAGACTTTGCACTTTTTCTCGAAGCTTCATTGAAACGAGGCGTAACGAGCAATTATTAGTAGTATAATTGCTGCCATAAAATAAAGAAACAAAATAGGTTCATTAACTTCGTACATACCACCACTCCCAGTAAAATATAACAACATTCTAATTGTAAAATTATAACGATTGGCTTATATTTCCCGTCAAGTAAAGATCGCAATGCCATAAACCGACACCGTTTGTAGTATAAAATTGTGTAGCAGGCATTATCTTATTAAAGCGTTTAAGGAAAACAGTTGTTCACAATGTAAATAACACTGTTTGCAGTTGTTTCTTCCGCCACGCATTTTAGAAAACGAACTAGTGGACAAGAATTTTGCGTGTTTGAGAATAAAACTGTATAGTCGTGAGATTTTTTTCGACCAAGATAGCCATAGTTAAGCGTCATATAAACATATAAAAATAAATACGCCAGCATGATTTCTGTTTCAATAGTTTTTGATTGATATGATGATTCAAGTCGTTTTCAAAAGCTCATTGGCTCGAATCACAAACACACATGTAATAAATTTTAAACCCAGTCAAACCAAAATAGGCCAGTAGTCATGATTTTTCGTAAGTTGGTCGACTACTCTGAATTTGAAGAAAGTGATGATTGACGTGCGATACAAATACACGATACACTTCGTAATTACGAAACACAGAAATGTAAATTTAGGATTGTTGCTTCTAGGCCGTTATAAGTACATTGCTAGTAGAGTTTAAATTTATGTTGCAATGTACTCGCACCTTATCACTGGATACTAGTTTGGAGTATTCTTACTCTCATGCTAGATCTGCAATACTTTTCTATCGTCCTTCACAAAATTTAAAAACTATAGAAACGTCTTATTTTATTGTCAACGAATCTACGACATACTAAATCGTCTTATTACTCACGTAATCGCTTTCTCCTTCTTTGAAATGGAGGGGCCCCAGAAAATAACATTTTATCCCCTTAATTTATTCTACTAACAATAAAAATTGCCGTAAGTTTTCTGAAATGTGTTGTAGAGAGTACCGCTTACGCATCATACAAATAAGGTTTATATTTATATTCTTATAAGGGACCCAATCGGTGGAGTCTATTGCCTACACATGGTTGTAAGGATGACCAGAAGTTGGAGCTGTGAATGTTCACGCCGAGTTAATTTTTCCTCGCAGCAGTACGAACATCGCAAACTCTCACGTGGTGCGCGAATTGGCTTGCGATCAAAGAGGTGCGGGGAGAGGCGAACGGCAGGGCTGAGCCCTAATTTCAGAAGACATTTTTCATTACAATGGCAGCGAGTCCCGATACCTCCCGCACCCCCTTCCAACCCCTTTAACAACCCTCCTACCCTTGGCGCCAGAGATGAAACACGGTACCCACCGCGCGACGGAGCCAGAGTTTCGACAGCATTAAGCCGACACGCTCTTTCAATTAAACCCACCGCTGAAATTGGGACGTGTTTTTTTTTCTCCTGGGTGAATTCGTAAAAATGGAGAGTTGCACGTACATCACGAGACCTGGCGAGCAGCGACCTCCCAGCGCTGCACTCAGTTTCATTGGAGAGTACACCAATAGTAAAGTGTGCAGTTGCACCGAGCCGCTTTAACTGCAGTTCCTCTACAGCCAGAACAACTATCTTAACTATTACTCTTCTGAATAAACGCAGCGAAGCATGCTGGGTTAGTGAAGGACCAACCATTTTCTCTATTGAGAAGAGCAAAACATTTCTACAGGAATAAAAATGGAAGCAGGGGGATTACGAATGCGTGTTTTCGGGAACGGAAATACTTTTCTGGTCGTAGATTTCAAGGCTCTGGAAAACAGCCTAAAATATGCCATTGAAATTTGGGCCGCACACAGATTAACACTACGTCAGTGGTGGTGGTGGTGAATGTGTGTGTGTGTGTGTGTATATATGTATATATATATATATATATATATATATATATATATATATATATATATATATAGAGTGTGTGCGCGCACGTTCGCAGGTGATTTCATCTCACCTTATTTAACATAAATCTCTGTATCCATGCTTTCGTCGGAGTTCTGAAAGGCAGCGTCCTTTTAATCACAATTGTCAGCTGTTAACTAGGAATCATTCACAAGTATGAAAATTCAGCACTTCTGCGTAGCATTATAACAGCTAAATTCTAGTGCAACAGACTACAATCTAACACCTTGTCGACAAACTTGAACATTTTTTAAAATAAAAATCTTGTAACTTATTTCTAATTGTCAACTGATGGCTGCTTTTTCTTTCGAACCACGTACATAAATGGTCGTCTTATAAAACATTTATCTCATACCGATCGGCCACTACCCATACTTCGTAAACAAATATATTACTGACATAATTTGTTTGTTCAATTTCTCAACCATTTTTTAATTTATTTAATAATACCTATTAAGTTTTGTGTTGTTATAGTTTATACATAACGTGTGTGTTTTGTATGGCGGTACTTGATAAAGATATGAACATTGTATTTGCCTTACACACCAACCCCATCTCTACACAACTTTGCGTGGTCTATCGGCAGGAGGCCAACAACTGGTATGTCGTTGTTGTTCGGAATGAGTAATACTAATGCGTCAACTCCTGTCTATGCACACGACTTAGCGTGGTAATTACGGTTTACCCCAATTCTCCAGCCTAACCATTGTGTCCAACCAAAATAAATAATAGAAACACCCATGTTTCATCTTGTGTATCTCTTCAGGTAACTGTGCGTTGAAGATCTCAGCGACCAACAAACGAAAACAGCTGCAGATAAAGGTTGAGAAGCAAATGGGAAGTCCAGTTTTCCAGTTTAGGTACAACAAGAGATTAGAATGGTGTTGGCTATATGACTCGCAAAAGACGTCTAGACGTACAAAACGAGACGAGTACACAGTGTTGGACAAGCATCTACGTAGCGAGATCGGTTACCAGTGCATGCGACGTCAGATATTCTCTCGGCAAACTAAGTTAATAATGCCATGCTGAAGCAGTGAGGGTTTCATTAAAGGTTTGTGGGGGGAGGAAGGATGGTGTGAGGGTATCGGGGACATTGGTAACGGATGAGCAAATATCCCCCCTCCCCTCGAAACCCATCTACCCCTCGTCAACCCAGTTAAATTCCCTCAAATCAAACTTACAGCTGTAATCATATTAGGCGAAACTCGCGTGGTGCTTCACGCGATATAATATTTTGTTTGTCTCGCCTGGGATACTGTGAGGGTGTAAAAAAATACGCGACGAGACTTTGAAAAAAGCAGGGACGGACGCTGGACGAGGCGGAGCACGCGGTTGGGATTATAAAACACTGTCGTCACGTCCCGTAATGAGATTACCCTGGGCCGGCGTCCGGCGCTGCAGCAGGAATAACACTTTTATTAAATTCCCGCTAGTGCGTTTTTACCCCCCAAAGGGAGCCTTGTACGACTCGGTGTAAGGGGATTACGAAGTCCAGTGTGTGAAGTGAGACACGTACATGTACGAGTTGCGTACGCGGTACTGAGCATGTCGCCAGGGGGCCGACATAGTGGCAGCATCGGGAGATGTGAGGGCCAATGTGGTTTCACTGACTTCCCGTCAATACCGACATTGAAGCCATATATTCGATATGCGAGTTAACTGATGACCAAAGGTGGTTAATACCCGGTAGTTACGAGGGTTACTTTTTTTCATTCTCCAATCGGCTGCAATAAAATAAACGGGAATGAATTAAGAAATTATTTTAACGTCAAAAGAAACGTACATCGTTACACTATTTTTCCACATAATCACCGTGCAGATTAAGGCTTTCCGATACCCTCCTTACAGTCCGGATTTGGCACCGAGTGACATCCACCTTTTCCCCACGTTGAAAAAGTGGCTTGGAGGACGACGCTTCAACACCCATGGTGAACTGCAGGACACTCTTAGAACGTGGCTATAGGCAGAAGGCATCATTCTTTGCAGACGGTATCGGCAAGCTGGTGCATCGGTACGCAAATGCCTCAATCTGCACGGTGATTATGTGAAAAAATAGTGTAAATATGTACGTTTGTTTTGAAATTAAATAATTTCCTAATTCATTCCCGTTTTTTTAATTACAGCCGATCGGAGGTTAAAAAAAAATAATCCTCGTAATTCGCCATTTGCGAACGAGCCAGGAAGACGTTAAAGGAACCGCCTACTTTCAAACTAGAGGCTCGCATGAAACGGAGCTATACGTGATAATATTGAGCTCGTGTCAAATGCGATTCCTGTTGATACATTTTTACTGTACGACTTCTAAGTGGTGACCATATAATAACGTCCTTTAGCAGGCAAAAGGGGCAATGTCTCAGTGTTAATATTAGTTCATAAACCAATTTACTGATCCGTAAGCTAGAGAGAAACCAAAGACAGCATAGTGGCCTGAAATTCTACAGCTTCAATATTAACTATTGGTTTTACGAATTTTCTTTTTAAATTGAATATCTTAAAAGTTTTGCTTTCTATTTGTAAAATGTGATGTTGGCCCATTTGCGGCCTAGGGACGATATTATTGGTGAAAAGTCTGTAGCATAGTTCAGTGAACGTTTCTATTTAAGTTTAACGTACACCCGGTTAGTATATTTTGGAATACGGCAGTCCGAAAACGCCGTTTTTTTTTAGCTATGTTGGAGGGCTTAGACACAGTGTTTATGACAAACATTGTGTCCTAACATTAACATTGTGTCCTTGTCGAGGTGTGTTTTCTTTCCGTACATCGGCCACAATAAGCACGAGCGGAACAATTTCCGTAATAAAACGTATGCACGAATACACTACATCACACTTGAAGACCATAGTATACGGCGCCCTTAATATCGACCACCTAAGTTTGATTTTTGTAAATTAACACATCTTAAAGTAACTGTCTCATGTACGTAGTTGAATGTATGCTAACTTACACTGTAGAAATGTTGCGTTGTAATACAGTGTAAAAATTACACGCCACGATATTTGTTTAAATATATGACACGAACATTTGAGCATTTCAAGAACACACGATGTCCTTCGGCGACATTTAACGGCATTATGTAGTTATCGAGGTGATACGTTGATGAGTGATAAATATTTATGTTTTTACTCACTGGGCAATGGACGACTTGATGTACACGCCCTCTGACGTCACACCGCAAGGAAAGAGTACTGTGGGAAAGCTTGTTTACTAATATGCTGATTTGTTAATTGGGGATGGCAGAAACCAAACATTTTTACACTCAAAGACTTGCACGCAAGGGTATAAAATATTAGTTTCAATTTCATGGTTAAATACGCAAATGCATAAGATCAAAGTTTACCTAAAAAATCAGCAAATTCCAAACATATAATCTATTTTCTTGGCGTACATCTTATCCGGGACATGTGAAGTCAAACACCTAAATGAAGGTTATGTTGCGGTATCCATGGAGGTTTGAATTGTATCCCACACCCATGGCCGTAGAAGAACAGATCTGGACACTCGCCTGGAAACTTCACCCCCTTGTTGTTCGGCTGCAGTTCACTAACTGTAATGGTCAGACCATTCGCCTCCCACGAATGCGATCCGGGCTCGATTCCCGCCGGGTTCGGTCCCCGGATTTTCGCATGTGGGAATCGTGCCGGATGATGCCGTTGGTCGACGAGTTTTCTCGGGGATCTCCCATTTCCCCTGCCCTTTCATTCCGGTACTGATCCATGCCCACTTTGTGTCACCCCTCACTAGCGCTAAAGACTTCGATGTTAAGCGCTAGCAAAAATCTCTCACTCACCATGTCTGTACTGCAGTGTAAAATAAATGTAATTTGATGTATAATCGCAGATATAACATTTTTCTGCTCAAAATTTCAAAAAGGCGAAAATTCAATATGGCGACTGAAACCAAGCCTTAAATTAATTACGTACATGTTACCTGTATGCTGGTCCGGAGCCAGCTTAAAGAAACCTCTCTCGTTCCCACGGTGTAACTTAGCCAGAATTTTGTATCAGATAAATTGGCTAAATTTATTTAACTATTTACTATTACAACGCAGGGGTATAGATGCTTTTGTGAATATTACGAAAAAAAAAAAAAAAAAAAAAAAAGGTTAATCAAGATTAAACTACCTACAACCCCTATCGTTAACAACACTTTTGTTAAGTTTCGAATTTGGTTTTGAAAAATAATTTCATTATGAACTCTTGACCAAGTACATGTCATATTTAACTGGGATTGAATATAAAATTTTTACATTTGCTTTCAACACTATGTGGGTTGTAAACGAATTCACCCTCTCAAGGACTGGTTTCATGTCGTAGAAAAGTGAATTTTGGGTGGGACAAAATATTAGAGCCAAATTCACAGAAAGGCCTCTATTGCACAATATAATGTAGTCATTAGTCAATGACACAATTACTGTCTCATTCATTGCAAGTTATGGCAGTATGATTGTTATTACCTAAGCCTTAGAATCATTTTATTTTCCAGAGCATAACTGGACAAGAAAAGTCAAGAGGTTTAATGGAATCCCAACAAAAACTACTATTTAGGCAGTGCAATGTAGCTGAACCTTGAATTTATTTACAAAAGCATAATTTAGGTTATTGCAGAAAATACGAAGGTGTCAAATATTCAGACATGGCGAAAACATTAAATATTTTTTAACCGAGTGTTGTACTCCTTTAATTAATGACCAAAAGTATTAACCACTTTTAATTAACTACCAAAATTATTAATCACAGACTTATTCTGAATACAAAGTAAACAATGTCGCAAAGTGTAGTAGTACCATATTACAACCAGATAAATGGGTTCATAATGTGTAAAAATAACTTGCCTTTTATGTCTAGTACAAGAAATCAGACTTTCATAGGTAAATTCCTTTTCATTTAACTCGTAAACACCTGAAATAAGTCATAAACCCCATCTTCTACAGCAAAAGCGAGCCACAATCAGCTGTTTTGTTTTGGCCACACATCGGTAGTGCATAGAGTATAGCCTACGCTGGGTCGATCCGTATTTATGTCGTTGATAGCAACTATTGTTTTATATAAAATTCATTTAATGTATTTTCACGCCTTAAGGATTCGAATACCGAAAACAAATTTATAGACAGTTAGGACTATTGTATGGGCGTCAGATGTAGGTGGAAACTGTGACAATAGCCCTTTGGGTTTAAGATATCTAAACGATTAATTGAAAACGTTTTTAATCCTGTTTCATCATATCATTTCACCCCTCTTAGGTATAAAACTTTAAGCAACCGATAAACAAAATTTCATGTATTTATTACGCAACTATTTATCTTAAGCAAAAATCGCTTCGGTATATATATATATATATATATATATATATATATATATATATATATATATAAAACCATGTTTTACCTCTTTGGAGTCGAACTTGGAAAATATCCTGTAATATTACTTTAGGTAATTTTGCGTACTTCATTCTGAAGCAAAGATCACTTAGATATCTCAACTGGTTCGACAAAAAATATGGAAGAATAATCAAAAACATATGAAACATCTTTTTACTACTTTAATTTATGAATTTCAAAACGTCGTGAAGTCTTGTCCTAGACATTTGTGTACCTTATCTAATTTAAGTAAAAGTGGCGACGATAGCGCATTGGTTCGGACTGTGCAGAGGCTTTATAAAAAATAACCATCTTCCCCTCTTTACTTCTTGGGAGTCGAATCTCAAAAAAATTCTTAAAAATATTTTTTGTGTATTTTACACAAGCATAATTTTTGAATAATAAGAAACTCTGTGTCCAAAATGGTTCGATAGATACCGATAATGAATTTAAAACAAAAAAAAAACATTTCAGGAATTTTTCACAGCTTAAAGGTTAATAATCCTGAAACTGGTACGTATGCATCCAGATCCCCCCGTAGATCGAAGGCGGATCGCCTAGGTCTGACCCTTCGATCACCACGGACTAAAAGCTTTAAAAAAAAGTGTTATTCATATATTTTTACTAGCTTATCCTTCATGTAGATAATAAACTGTTTGTTCCATTAGAATGAGGCCACTAGATCCACGAATGACACAAGTTTTAACTCCTTTTGAAAAACAAGAGAATAGCTTCGTTGCTGTTTTATCAGCAGAAAGCTTGTGGTAAACAACAAAGTAGCACACATGTTTTCTTAGAAGAAGACAGGTTGTCAATATTTTTTTCCGCTCAGGTGTGATGTTTTTACTCCAGTGAACGCGAACAACAAGGGCTGAAAGTCCCTAACCAAAATTAGAATCTCTAGTCCACCGAAGTTAAAAACAAGTGCTCCAAAGGCCGGAGAAACAATGACTTCCCGTCATCTAAAACTATTTAACGTGAAAATGAGACGCAAAACTCTGGCCTTTGTGTTATCAACGACTATATTATGTTCCGCAATTTAAGTTCAATTGTTCTATGGTTTGGTTTCTGTGTTGTCTTCCTGGACACGCCTATAGTCCTTTTCGAAATAGTGTAGATGTTTCATATGTTTGTTGGCAACAGGCTACTACTAGTATTTTTATTTATTGTGGATTGTTTCTGCAACTCGGCAACATTCGTTTGTAGTGGCATATGTCCGCGGGTACAGTCCCTACTAACCCATCGCATGCATAGTTAAAAGTTTACGTGTTGTCAATAGCTGACGGACGTTTTAACTAACGAGGCATGCCTGCGTTCTGTAGTGCATGGAGCCTGATCAACATTGTAATTTCCCTCGTTGTCCAGCTACGACAAGAAAATTAATAATGTTTGCATGTAAGTTGGATATAAAGTCTTATGATGTTACAAAACTCTATATTGAAGTAGCTCGATGCTATTTTAAATTTTTAGAAGAGAAAGTCAGAGTAATTATAGCAACTTCGCTTCCGAGCCTCTAGTGGACTTAATAAGTTGAGGTGCGCGGCACCTGTAAATGGTGGTATTCGTGTTCCCACAATATTTCATGTAAAGTAGCTGCTTTTAAATGCTATCGCAAAATTAGCTAATATTTTCAAGGCAGTAAATAGGTACTACTGTTTCAGCTAGTTATGTAACTAAGAAAATTCTGGTTTATTGACTGTTTAGTTGAAACCGCATGATTTATTGTTTTGAAAAAAAAAATGATGTCACGACAAAACCCATTTTAAGCAGAACTTCCAATACAGATTTTTGATATCTGCTCTCGTTAAGACGTGAAAAATTAATATCGCTAAAAAAAGTATGAAAAATAAAGTATCGCCTTAACTCTCGCTAAGGCACGATGAACTGATACCAAGGACAATGGCAAACTTTCCGTCGGTCCAACAGCATCACAAATATTGCTTCCCCGTTGATAGCAAGGACAGAACCAGGTACACGGAAATTGTGACTCGACATTCAACGGTGCCTTTCATTTCCCCGCCGCGGGGTGGAAGAAGCCCGCAGAATGACGGATGAAGGTTGCTGGGAAAGAAGAGGAGACACTACGTGAGATCCGAATGAGCGCCTTCACAGGAGATGAGCACCGAACATGATTTCGCATGAAGGGACAGGGTGGGAATACTGTTGGGAAGGGAGGACAGGCTGGAGCGGAAATCGTTAAAAACTCTACTGCATCACTGATTTCCACGTCAGATATTTTATACACTTGGGACCAAAAGTATTTTTGGAAATTTATTTCACATACATCTGCAATCCTGTGTATATTAAATTTACAATTATTTGATCACTATTTGAGGATGTATTTATGTTGTTTATTACTTACATCTAACAGTATATCCGGACATGTAGGAATATCATATTCTGGAGTACCTAGGTTTTTTTCCCCAGCCTCGGTTATACTGATTTGTGTTTCTTTCGCTATCCGAAATCGCTCCAGGGAAATGCTGGCTTCGTTCCTTAACATAGTCTGTGTCCAAACCTTTTGCTACTTCCTGTCTTTCCGTAAAGTGGTGTCTATCTAATTACCTGTATCTCGACGAGACGTATGTTCAAATAAAAGTAACATTAATACATTTACACCACACATAGTGTCGTAAATAACGTGTGTAATTTTGTATTACTATCCCCTATACTAAAGTAAAATAAGTTAAGTCTTCTTTATTTCACCAGGTTATTGAAAGGAATATAAAGGAAAATTATATTAATGATTGGAAAATAATAACTTTTCAGTAATTTTCGAAAAAAATTTGCTCTCAAATAGAGTTTATTGGTTTGTGGACATACGCCATTGCTTATGTTTTGTTGACCGAACTTGTATTGAAAGACAAAGTGACAAAAAAAAAAAAAAAAAAAAAAAAAAAAAAAAAAAAAAAAAAAAAAAAAAAAAAAAAAAAAAAAAAAAAAAAAAAAAAAAAAAAAAAAAAAAAAAAAAAAAAAAAAAAAAAAAAAAAAAAAAAAAAAAAAAAAAAAAAAAAAAAAAAAAAAAAAAAAAAAAAAAAAAAAAAAAAAAAACTGAGGAATTCCGTCATTCTTCATAAGCCAGCAGAGCATTGAACTGAAAAAAATATGTGGTTGCCTTTACGAAAAAAAGAATCAGTGTAAAAAAAAAAATAAAACAAATAAACAGATTCATGTTTAACAGTCTTGGAAAATCACCAGCCAACTCTACAAGGTGCTCAGCCAATCAGGAGAGTACTTACCTCTCATTGGCCGAGAGCCCAGCCAATCACACATGCTTTGTCTTTATTGGCCGAGCAGTTTAGAGACCATCCAAGCTATATAAGCCCCAATTTTCTAGCAAACTTAATTCGTATCTTGGTGTTCCGACCAGCTGTGTCTCAGCCCGAAGACGGGGATGGATCGCAATCCTCGAAACGTTGCATTTTTTAACTGATTTTAACTTGCTTTGTGTTGTCTCTTGTTTTTCATTTGTTGTACACTGTCCACTATTTCTGTACTTTTTTCATATTTTCTCATATTTGGAAACAGTTTTTTTTGTCTGTCCTTTGTCTTTTATGTTCGGTTGTTGTAAACTTTTTTACTCAATTCTACCTATATAATTCTTGCTTTTATATATATACACATATGGAATTGATGGAATTCCTCTGGGATTGTTTTTCTTACGTTTTCTGTGATTATTTGTGTGTTTATTTTTGTATTTTATCACTTTGTCTTTCAATACAAGTTCGGTCAACCAAACATGAGCAACGGCGTATGTCCACAAACCAATAAATTGTAATTGTAAACTCCCATTGCAACAAGCATTTAAAAATGTCACATTTTCTCTCTTCTGCAACTATACTTACAGATACAATGATTATGGCTGTTAGCTGGAGGAGAATATATGATGCATATTTAAGAGGGCTGGTAGCTAAATTAGCCCTGAGTTATACAATAGAGATCTACGCTTTCTGAAAGTCAGTATAGGAAAGCTACAATACAACAATCCTTGATAGTTATAATCGCGAACCTTAATTCGCAAAAATTTACCCGAAATTATACATTTGTTAAACGTGATCTATTGCGCCGCAACTAAATGTACGAGATTGCGGCGTCATAGATTGTTCTATATATAAACGTTATACGAGAAACATTTTTGCTCATAATGTTGGCAAAAGCTTTTGTCTGGGATTACTGTTTTTGATTTTTGCAAATTGGCTTCGAGAAACCTACAATTCTAAACTGATGCTTTTATCGCTGAATTATGTACAACCCACTCTTTAACTGCCGTATCATGAATAGCCTACTGCATTTCTATAGCTGTTTTATTTAAACAAAAATAAGAAATGTAACTTAGATGTCTATATTTATTTACATGAAGGAGACTTGGAGCGTGTGTCGTAGTAAGCGCGCCAAGGTTATTGTGGTGTACGTAGATCTGCGCGTTGGTTGGCAAGCTTGCTAAGTGTTAATGAGGGGATGGGAAGGGAGGTTTGTATGTTGTTACGTAATGACTTACAAGAGGTAGGGAGGGTGAAGAGCAAGCGCACAGACAATAGCAAACCTCGAGGCGATTACCAACAAAAGTCCTCCTACAACGAGGTCGCAGATTAAAAACAATCCCACCTTCCCCTTTATGTTCCGAGTTGCTCGAGGCTGGAAACATGCCAAGTATAGGCAAAGCGAAGCTCAACAGAACACCTTATACAGCTGCACTTGTTTCGTATGTCCAGGTGAATATTATGCAGCAAAATATCGCGATACCTCACCAGGCCAGCCAGCCACACAATCAAAATACGTGAACGCTTCGATTTTTGAGTTCCACTCATAATGCCACAACGTTTTGATATCAAAACCGATTAACGGAACTCCTCAAATAGGATTATATTTTACTCACTGGAGTCAAATTACAAATGTAAGAACAACGGACGAGAATGGTGTGTGCAGCAAGGATAGCTTAATAACCCGAACTATAAATTTGCACAAGGTTTCGCCGAGTATTTTTTATGAGATTAACCAGTAAACCTACACTTTTTTAAAATATGGCGTGATGTCAAATATATGGTTATGCATTTCTGTTTTATGAAAAGAAAAATGGGTATTTATCTAGGCAAATAATTCTGAATAAACCGTTACGAGAGGCTCCGAAAAATTAATTCAAATATGCGCGATTTTTTTAAAATAACACAGAAGCATAAAAACATAATGACCTTTTTTTTTTTTTTTAGCAAACAACTGTATTATGAGTAAGTTGAGCAGTTTCGCGGAAACAGAACACGCATGAAACGTTGCATCACCTTTGATGTGTTAACTGATGACTTCCCTCGTTGATTATCAGAATATAAGTAAACGTATGGTGCTTATTAAACATCTCACTTTTATGAAAAGTATGTAGACGGTTAATGTAGCCTGTCACACATTGTGTTACGACAGCATTTAAACAAACTGAAGTCAGCTGACTATGAATTTAGTGAAAAATTTGTGTGTGATATCGCACTACACCTAAATTACGATAACATATTTTTATTTTCTGTGTGCGGTACACCCGCAGTGTTCCAACATCATCACTTGCGTGCGAAGCGTTAAATAAGGTGTACATAATTCTACTTTAAAAATTAATATTCGCACTTTTGTTCTAAAACCATTATAACGCAATTAAATAGCATTAGAATGGAAACGTGAATTTACATTATCTGTACTTAGCACTTGAAAACGAAATGTTATACACGCCAGTTACGAATAAATTTATATATATATATATATATATATATATATATATATATATATATATATATATATATGGTTGAGAGTATCAAAGGGGATTATCATACGTGAGAATCGTAACAGGACAATTACGTTCGTCGAAGGGTTTTCTCGAGGATTTCCCGTTTCTCGTTTCTCCCGCTCCTACATTCCAGCGCTCTTCCGTACTCGCCTTATGCCATCCCTCACCACTGATAAATACATATATGTTAAGAGCTGAGGAAAATAACTTTGTTTCACGTTTGCATGTAATACGAAATCAAATTTAAAGCTACACTTTCAAGTATACGAACAAAATATGAAATACAGTGGACAATGAAAGTACACGTGAAGACGATACATGGCGTATTTGTACAGCTCTCACAGCACGTGCGCTTGGTAAAGTATCTGCTCACTATCACGGACGATACATATCCTAAACGTTATGTGGTGGCCCGAACAAATTACCTCCACGGTCACTCTAAATTACCGTATTTCAACTGACTGTCTCTTACGTGAACATCTTAAATCGTCTACGTACAGGACACATTTACTTGTTTGCAAGGATTGTTGCTGCATATGACGTGATAATGAACACACATGTGATATTCTTTCTAACTTATTCAGTAAAATATAATAGCAATTGCCATGCTTACATATTAGTTGGTGGCCATCACATTAACCATCTTGTTTTGAGTTAGTAACAAATACAGTTAATAACTAACCTCGCAAGACACTGTAATCATGTTTAATATTCTTACGTCCATATCTCCTATTGTTGACAGTTATGTTTTTTGTATTAAATACTCGTTGTAGCAGTTATTATTCAACCTTTAGATTTTCCACGCTTTAAGGCTCGGATTCAGTCGCCATATTAAATGTTATTATTTTCTCTTTTTTGGAATTCTAAGAAGAAAAGTGTTAAATATGCGATTACACCTAAAATTCTCTTAACATTTCGCTACAGTACAGACACTGTGATTTAGCCGTTGACATATAATTACGACGCAATGTGTGTGGCAAATTTTTTTATATTCATAATTTGCCCGACAAATTGCGACCTAACAACACATTACTAGCTCTATTGCCACGCTTGTATTGTAGGTCAAGGTAAATAAAATTTGCGGTATAGTCGCCGATAGAATATCTTTCTTCTCAGAATTTCAAAAAATCGAAAAATAATAAAATTCAATATGGCGACTGAAACCGAGCCTTAACTGGGCAGTCTGGTTATAAGCAGCCATGTAAAAAGATTCAAATCAATGACTTTGCATGCAATAGCAATGAAAATATTACTTAATTAGTAGTCTTAATTAGCGTTGAAATATTAATTACGTAGTCTCGAACATTTTTACAATAAAAATGCGTACGATATTACGTGTATTTTTATTTTACTTTATGTCTGTTAGTTTTAACAGCTTTTGAATGTCTACAGCTAAAATGAATTGCCTTATTAATAATTTTGTCTTGTTATTCTTTTATGTAATTAAAAAACCTAAGGATGTATGAGTTAGAATAATTGTTATGAAATCGCACTGTTTTAGAATGCGTACTGTCGTTGATAGCATAATATATTCAGATATGTCTACGCATATGGAAATTTTAAGTTATTGCCATTTTAACACGTATATTTGCGTTAAATATTAAAATGCCATTGCTAAATATTTTAATAATAAATCGCTTCCTGGTAACCAGAATGTTTATACTTATTACTCTATCACGTACAATATTTTAAGCTGTGATATATACTGAAAGTAGGAAATATTTTTGCATTACAGAGGTATATCCCAGAAGTTATGGATTAAATGATATGGACAGAAAAAACTGCCATTTGTCAAACTTAGTATCCGCATTAATGTATATGTAGAATTTGTACCCGTATAAATTTAGAGTTAGGGGTAACTTATCATGAAAACAGAGGGCGGTTTTTTAAACAAAAAAGAAACCTAAATATTTGTCATCCTTTATCGTTGGAAGTACGTGAAAACAGAATAATTTTTCGCGCAAAACTGGCATTTATTCTGGTACGACTTTCATTTATTTTAATCTATCAGAAGCAAACAGGAGATTTTACTTTTACCATTGCCAACGATTCACGATAAACACGTTAAAAATTATGATAATTATAAATCTACGTGATTGCGCACAACTTCTGTAGACTAATTATAAAAATTTCTCGCCATTCTCGCAAAGAGAAAAAAAATGTACATAAAAATTATGTTCGTTAACACATTTAATACTATTTACTACTCCATTGTTTGTCATTTCATGAAATTGGAATGTATACCAAGTGTGTGTTCACCGTCTTGTGTTTAACACAGCGGTACATTCTATGTATAGGCCTATGTATAAGTTTTTTCTAGTATATTAACATTGCAAGGTCTTGATCCGAAGGAAACGAAAGGAATGTAACGGAGTGATTTGTGCAGCTCTTGACAGCGACGTCTTGTAAGCCGATGAAGGTACCGGCCCCCGTAGCATAGTCGGTAAAGCGCCGGTTTTTAGTGCGAGGGGCCCACCGGTTCGCATATGGGTCCGGGCATGTTTGTTGTGTTGTCCTTCGTCTCGTGTCACCCTCGTCGGCTGTTAATACCCAGTGGTTAAAAGCCGCTCTCCCACTCACCCCCATAAAGGTGAATAATGTGAGCATGTAGTGGTACTAGAACGGTAAACAGGAGTACACGAAAGAACCCCCCCAGGACAACTTCCCCTGATAGCAAAATAAGCTTGATTCAAGCTTGAATCAAGCCTGCAGCAAGCTTGACATGTCAAACCATAAGCTTGAATCAAGCTAACTTGTCTCCACACAACAAGCCTGCAGCAAGCTTGCGAAGAAAGCTTGATTAAAGGTTGCTGCAAGCTTGTAGCAAACTTGCCTCGTACAAGGTAGGATACAAATGAAAAAAAAAATAGGCTTGGCTCAAGCTTGAATCAAACTTACCAAATAGGGTTTGTAATGGCAAGCCTAAATCAAGTCAATTGCAGGCTTGCCACAAGCTTACATGCAATCTGGGTCATGTATTAGCCACAATTACTACAGGCAGAAAATCTGCCTGTGAGGCTATTCAGGAATTACTCCCAGTTCGCTGTGAAGGGAGGCAAGCGCACTAACCTCTACACAACCGCGGCCGCTGTGAATATGAAACAGTAACTACGTAAGGGTGTCTAGTGACGTAATTCGTTTATCATAGCTTTCTATTTCGATAATATCAATTTTGTTTAGTTAATAACTAACTATTGCCACTTTTATTAATAACATTTCATTTTATCCTCACAAATTAAACATATTACATTCAAAGTACATTTTAATAACTTCAAACATTGAATAATATTTTCATTTTAATAACGTCACGTTTGATTATTTACTCACATACTAATTTCACCTTATAGCTGATCTCACATTGTGTGAATCTTATTCATTAGTTATGTTTTCACATTTACTGCATCGACGTTTGTTAATTTTAAATTTTGGTTTTACTAATTAATTGGCTAAACAATGGGATAGTTTTTCCAATGGCGGGTGATCAATTATGTGACCCATTGATAATTTCTTACGTCGTACAAACTAGAGGCATCTTTCAGAAGTAAACAGAACTTTTGTGAAAGTTGTTTTTTTTACTTCTCGAAGCTGTACTCTCAGTGACGGCAAATGTGTTTTAAAATGTGACGACACTAATCACCTTTGGTGTGTACAAATTTTGTTCCACATGGACCATTACTTTTTCCACCACCATTAAATGCTTAGCTCAAGGTAGAGCACAACCAAATTTTCTTTAAAAATTCGTATTGCGAATCGGATTATACAAATTTGGTTTATTTGGTACGTCTTGGGCCCCTCTATCACCCGCCTCTTTATTGAGGTCTTCTCCCGGAACAGCTTCTTTATATATACGCTATTAAATGTGTCTTTACTAAAACTAATTTATTTAACAATATTTGATTGCATAGACCTCACTTTCAAGCTCACGTACTCTAATTACTCGTAATTAACAAAGATATCTTCCGCTTAACAATTGGCAGAAATGCACAAGGAAATTATATTTGCGCTATACGCTGTAGCTAAGTTAAGAGGCTGTAAGGTTAACCGGCATTCAAAAGTTAACAAGATTCAAATTTGCGACTAATGTCACTGGTACAGTACGTTAAAAATTAAAGAATATTATACAATTATTAAAAACCTTAATTTTCTTATGACAAAAATTTTAAATATTCAAGTAACACGCGTTGAATTCATATGTGCGATTGAAACTAAATGACCGCGTTTAACAAGGAGGTTTATATTTAACCTAAATAACCACACATGCGTTTAGGATTTTAAGAATCAAATCATTTGCATTAGTAACAAAGCCACGTATAAATATTGTCGTAAAATCCACCGCATTTTAAATACTCGTACCAAAAAATTACTTTTTATGTTAGTAAGTTAGGTACATAATTTATTAGTTTAAATAGAAATAGTAAATTTTTACTTACTGTGTAGGTAAATAAAGAATGAAAATTCATTGTAGTTAATGTTACAACACTTACGATAAACATTGCAACAAAAACGATAAACACTGATACCGGATAGATAAATGAAGGGATCTGCAGTTTTGTCAGAAATATTTTTGCACCGCTTTGTTTCAATGCAAAATGTGCACATCTGCAACTCTACCTCCTGATTATTTGCAGTGTATCTTTGCGTAAAGGCGTCACGTATTTGACGCTAATAACAGCCATTTCAGGGCCTGATATCAAGCAACAAATGCACTTCATGAAACATAAAAACACTGCTTACATAGAACAATTTTGCTCGTTGTAGACCCAGGAGTACAGTTAAAAATGTGGAGACTAGCGCGAGTTTATAGATCCATCGTATGCGCAAGGCGCTACACTGGTGCGAACATTTTTATTGTACGCCTAGATGTATGAGACTTTGAGTATTCACGTTATAATTATATTGGTAAAAATAATGTACTAAAGCTCACAATGGAACCCTAGATTACTTTCTTATAATCTAATTATTAAATATTGTGATATAAATCTTAGAATATACAATTTTTGTCCATGTTTCAAGGAACGGAAATAGTTTTACTACTGTACGTGATGTATTGAAATTCCTTTACAGTTCTTCTACGAAATGTACAATAGCCACTTAATCTTTAAAGAAAAATTTAGCTTATAGTCTGACATGCAAAAAACGTTTCTAAGAAGCACTATCGCCAATTAACGTGTTTTAATATAGGCCTAGTACCGCAGTGCGTATCTGATGTATTTCATTTACAAAATTGTTTATACAGGGCTTATGTTACTGCTGTTGAACTGTCACCCTCATGAAAACTGATAAAGGAAATAACATGAACATGCCAAAATTGATTGACTTTCTTGACGAAAATGTTACGGAACCGCTATAAAAAAGTGTACCGGTTTGTTATTGTTCTATGTAGAATTTTGCTTGATCTAAAATTACGCAGTAGCTCATTGTTTTATTTATACTTTTTTTTTTAGTTTTACCTACAAATTGTGTCATGTATGAGAGGAGTGTAAGTGTAGTTGTTTGGTGACTGGTGGACAAAGCTCAGTCATGCTACGGAAGTACCTAAATTACATTCATTTGATAGGTACCATGACAAAGGTGCGGACAAAAATACAAGGCCAGAAAAAATACAAACAAAGTATAAACAACGATACTCATTACAAGTTTTCAAACAGGCGAAATTTTCTTCCTGAAATTTATTTACCTATATGAACGCCAATTTAGACCGAAACATCGTAAACATTGTAAATAATAAGAGGATGTTAGCAAATGTGAAACAATGTACTTTATACACGATTTCTAGTAATGGTTAACAATGTATGTACCTTAAACATTACGGAAAAAGCACAATTCATCAACAAACTAGTTAGACCAAACTTTAAATAGTAACACAAATATTTGTGTCAACATCCTTTGACCAAACCTTCAAGGACGGTTAAGTAATAATGTTACTACGAGACTAAAATTATTTTAACTTGTTCGTCGCACGTGAGACCTACATGACGTCGACTACAAAATACTATGAAATTTTTTAACAAAACGTTGTTGACAATGTTCAAACCAAACTAGGTTATGCAACATTTTGTTAAATATCATTGTAAGAAACAAGTGTTATTAGTAATTGATTCCCTGTTTAAACGGGTCTCAGTGGCGTGGAAATTTATATCCTCAAATTGACATTCAGGGAGGACATTTTCAGTAGGTATAGCGAGAACATATCAGTTCAGAAATACGCAGATCGTCTTTTAAATAAATTATAAAGGCTTCCTCGCCGAAAATCAATGCACAATATTTCTTAATTCATGTATAACAACTTATTTAATATCATTTTTATGCTACATAAAATATTTTGTTGGTTCTGTGTTATTTATAAACTGTATAAATTTGTCAATGTAGATCAGATGGCTAGGTAGGTGGGTATTTCATCTAGCCGTCAGCTAGGTCATTAAACAATGTCACACGATCTATGGCAGGAATCGGGAGAGGAATCGGCCACTGCCATAGAGCATTCACCCTGGCTGATTTCGGGAAACAATTGAAAACAGAGATAAGGATGGCTAGAGGTGGGGGTCGAACCCGGATCCTTCCGAATGCTAGTCCAACGTGTTACCGTTGTGCCCTCTTGCTCGGTACAAGTACATTATAACTTAAAACAAGTTGCTGAGAGGCTTAAGATGTTTGTTTGGGAAACACCAAACATGAATTCTCTGCCCATATTTTAATTCCTGGATAACGCACTTCAGCCTTTATAGACGCTAGTGGTTACATTTGCCGCACTTAGAGAACAAAAGAAGATCGGAGAAAAGTGCTTGGAGTTTTCTGAAGAAAACGAAAGGAACAGTTTACTCCACATGCAGTATTCAGAGAACTGCTGGGCGTGAAGGAGATAACAGCCTCCACACTGCACACTACAAGAAAAATAAACAGGATATAAAAGCAGGACGGGAGAGTGTCGAGGGGTGGGAACCACGAGGTTTTAGCGATACCATGAGAAGGTGGGGGAGAAGTAGGTGGAGGGTAGCGCTGATCCTATTGCCACTAGCATGGAAAGTAAATAAATCACACGATCCAGGTGTAAATACTTAATAAGAGCGCGAAGGAGCACCTGCTAGTTCTTTACGCTGGCTGGGGAGTGAGAGGACGCCCGAGTGAAGTTTACAACCACCTAGCACGAGCGTTAAGACCCACGTCTGGCCAGGGAAGGGTTGGTAAGGAGCTGGGTGTAGGGTGTAGAGAAGCTCCAGCAAGTTCTCAGCAGGTGATGCTTCTCGCGTGTAATCCTAACAGTGGCCATGAGCCATGCATAATTCATCTGCGGGCCCGAGGGTAGCCACCCCTCAGACAACTGGCGTGTACCCCCCACCCCTCCAAGCCCTGGAGCAGCGCGCGCCAAATTGCAGCGACACTCGCCTCACACTAACTGCTCTATTATCTCGCTGCGTCGTGCACAGAGTGTCGGCGACACAGTGTGTGAGCAGGAGGTGGCGGCTTAGCGGTCCAGGGTTGTCGCGGGATAATTTACTGCTGGCGTGTAACCGAGCTAACGTTCTCTGCGTGTGTCTCGTATTGAGGTATCGTCTCACAATATAATCCTCCAACCCTGTGGTGAGTGTAGCTGTACAGCCGTGTTGCTGGCACTGGCACATGCTTCAAGTCAGCTACAACTCGTACGGATAACTTACATCTCATAACACATTCGATAAACATTTCACAAGCCATATATAGGTATAGGTGGTTAAGGATCAAGTGAGCTCTCAAAAAAGCCGTGCTAAAGTTCTATTTTCATGCAATTCGTATCTTCCCGCGCATAAAGTTCGACGCAGGGAAACATCTAACCTGTTTGGACATGTCACTTGATGTTTGGGCATGTAAAATAAATCGTGCATTCAGTAGGAATCTGTATAGTTCGGTACAAAAGACAGGTTATTAATTATAAAAAAAATATAATTACGTCTATCACAGTTGCTTTTGTTTCAGTATGATTGTATTTAAATATGAAAATACAGGGAATTATATTGCATAATTACACTGCCAACAATACAAGTAGCTGGGTAACTATAGTTAAAGTTGAATTATATGCAGTAACGGCTAGTAATATTTTTCAACTGTTAAATTTTTAGTGCGCACTTTATCCTGAACGACCTAGATACGCCTATCAACATCCAAATTTTTACAGAAGGTGGAGGAGATCGTGTACATCATCAAATAAAAGAAAAATTCGAATATGCCACTTTAAATGCATCAGGAATTTGAAGCAACTAAGTTCAAACGACCACGTGTGCAATGATTTTGATACGCAAGCTACAGTTAAAGAAGTGTCTGCTATACTAAGGTTGCTTTATTAATACGCATAGGCCGGCGATGAAAGTTTCTGCAGCTGGTCTGAATGTTAAACACCGCCAGACTATGTCACAAACGTGTAAAGCTCTCTATAATACACGAGCGGTTGTATAAACGCACATTTACATACTGTGGAATACGGATTTCCACCGCCACGACAGTCAACATTGGTGAAGAGGGGTGGGTGGAGTGGCCATTGCTTGAGAGCCCTGGACCAAAGGTGCGTGGAATTTGCCGCGTTAACAATTCTTCGGATGCAGTTTCTAAGCATAAATCAGTTCTGAAGGTAAAGAGTTTTCGAATATGCTTCTATTGACTGAAAACCTTCACACTTTTTACGTGGACTGGACGGGTGGTATCAGACCTCTCACCACCTACAAAGGCGATCCGGGTTTGATTCCCAGTGGGGTCGGTTCCCGGATTTTTACATATGGGAATGGTGCCTGACGATGCCGCTGGTGGGTGAGTTTATTTCGGGGATCTCCCGTTTACCCTGCCCATTCATTCCGGGGCTGCTGCATTATCACCTAATTTTACCTCGACCTCAGACGTTAAATCTTCAGTTTTGTTGGACTGTAGGTTTTTAGCACTGCAGTACTCATATCTATCAAATTAATATAGGCCTAAGGTGTAAATAAGTACACGAAAAATTTGGCAGGTTGTTAAAAAGTGATACGTTTATTGTAAACAGTCTATAACCACTGCGTGAAATTGCTGTGTTGGAAAATGTACAACCTATACACTAGAAATATTCCCCACAAATATTACTCAGTTTACATAAAGGGCTGTGGAATACGTTTAATGGTCTTCACATTGACGTTTGTACCTATTTTTAAGGTGCGCCTGCACACTAGTCACTCGGTACTATTTCCGCCACAAGTAAGTAGTATAGTTTAGTAGGTTCAGGTCCAAGAGCTGGGAGTCGATGCCATTGTGCCATCCGCCTAGTTGTCACGTCACTGCCCACGGCCGACGTTTCCCCGCTTTTTAACCTCTGCACGACCATTGTGTTTATAGATTACACTAGCTCCCTTCCCTTGCTCCCTTCCCTTGCTCCATATAAAAATCAATCAATACGATTAAATGTAATTTAACTTTATATATTAAAAAATATTATTTTCAAATAATTCATCACTTTATTTGTATGTACGTATTAACGATATAATTGTTTTGAATAATTTTTTTTCATACTTAACCGTGTACGAACGATATGTGATAAATTACGTTTAAAAAATTAAAATATCAATTCCATTTAATTTTTAAAAGTTAGAAGACTTACATGAAATATATTCGTACACGAACCCAATAAGAGTACACTACTGAAAAACATGGCCGACAGCATCCTAACAACTTTAATCTCGCCAAGAAAGTAATTTATTTTCCTTTCTAGCAAACAGTTAACACATGACCTTACTCCCATCAAATTTACTCATCCTTGTGAAATGCCCTACCCCTCACCCCCATATATCGCACAACCTCTTCCCGAACTTCATTACATTAGTGCCCTTCATATTGTTTTAACTTGCCCATTTTTATTCGTGAACATATTTACAAATTTTTGGGATTGTTATATAATATACGGTTACTCAGATTTATTTACCCTCTCTCTCTCTCCCTCCCTCTCTCTCTTTCTCTCTCTCTATCTCTCTCTCTCTATATATATATATATATATATATATATATACACATGCATACGCAGGGTGGAATGTAAAAAAAAAGCTCGCGGGTGTAGATAGCAGACCTAAATCAAGAATAATGAGTACAGGAACCACACATATTTTGTCAATATTAAGGCCGTAAAACCATCGTGAACGTTGTGTTCATGAACAAGTAAAGGGACGGTAATTGAAAAACCACTTGGAATGGAACCTTGATTTTCCGTATTCACATCAGGAGTATGGCAATAAGTATTCAGGGAAGGAAGTGTAACCAACATCCGATTCCATACGTTGTAAACATGGAATTTCCTCCGTTATTTAGCATGTATTTCTCTATCTGTACGCTTGTAGCAATCCACAATAGTGAATAAAGAGCAGGAATGGCAAAACGAACAAAATAGGTGCACTTACCCGAACAGGCTCAGACAAACAGTTTCTGAGACAACGGGTCGGAGTATTATGGCAATGTTCACCGGTATAGGCGACCCGTGTAGCATGTACATGGTGACACGCTTTCGGGGAACACTAGCGATGTACAACCATATTATCAAGATGTATGTAACACACGTGGCAACAAGGAAGAAGGATGGGGTACTGGTATGCAGGGACGCAGGCAGAGCGTCTTTAGTATTACGTAAGCAAAATGTTGTGTTGTTTCATCTCGCTGGAAAGCACAGGAGCTGCAATGTGTACGTTACACGACACAGTGAGTGAACATTGTATTTAATTTAAAACATTCTAACTGTACATCTAGCAAGTTTCAGAGCAACTTTAATTGTCAGCTATATATATCCCAGTACAGACACGTACATGACGCACAACCGTCGCAACGTGCACAAGCGATCGTTGGCTGCACGCACCGCAGCAGCATTCAGTCTGGCAATACATCCCTCGTAGCTTTCCATACGTTCACGGTACAATAGTTCCTCAAAGAATCCTCAAAAGAAGAAGTCTTAAAGGATTGAGATCTAGTGACCTTGGTGGCAGGGATACAGGTCCACCGCTTCCAATCCACTTCCATGGGCAGATGCGATCCAATTCCCGGTGAGCTGCTGCACAGTGATACGCACACATTGCAGCTCCTGTGCTTTGCAGCGAGAGTAAACAGTACAACATTTGTTTACGTACTACTAAAGACGTCCTGCCTTCGTCCCTGCATACCAGTACCTTCTTCCTTGTTGTCACGTGTGTTACATACATCTTGATAATATGGCTGTACATCGCTAGTGTTCCCCGAAAGCATGTCACCATGTACATGCTACACGGGTCGCCTATACCTGTCAACATTGCCACAATACTCCGACTTGAGTACCCGTTGTTTCAGAAACTGTTTGGGTAAGTGCACCTGTTTTGTTCGTTTTGTCATACCTGCTCTTTATTCACTAATGTGGGTTGCTACGAGTGCACAGAGACCGAAATACATGCTTAATAACAGAGGCGACTTCATGTTTCTAACGTATGGGATGGGATGTTGGTCACACTTCGTTCCCTGAATACTTATCATCATGCATCTGACTTGAATCCGGAAGGTCAGTGTTTCATTTGTAGTGGTTGTTGAATTATCGTCGGTTAACATGTTCACTAAATTCACTTTCAAGGTGGAATTACGACCATACTATATGCTATAAGAGCGAGGTTCCTATACTCATTATTCTTGATTGAAGTCTGACAACCTGTATATCCGCGATTTACATTCCATCCTCTATATAAACATATGTCACATCGGTTAAATAAAACACTGCACTTTTGTTTTTTAGAAAACATACGTATTTTATACAACTTAATTCTACTAATAGATTTATTACAATGATTTTTTTACTGTAAATTTAATTTTTTGTACACACATCAAAAAAGGTATTGTATTACCTGGTGGAATGACAAACTGGTCGACTGTCCTACATCCTCCGTCTAATAGGCTCTGCACATGTAGGCCTATGCTAGTTTACATCTGTGGGAAGGTTTACTGACATCTAGGAACAGTGAAAGGAACTATTCAGCGTCAGTGTGCAACCGATCTTGGAACCAAGGTGACGCTATACTTTTTTTGATGTGTGCAAATGTTTTGCTGTAAGAAGACGCGACTCGTCGCATCGCCATCCGTGACGTAAACAGCGGGGGTCTTGGCGTAACGTAACGTAACGTAACGCACATTTGAGCATGATATCCGTACAAACCTCGCATACAATATGTTCGGAACGTCGCTGGTGTATCACGTACCTTGCAGCACTGCGGGTCCTATATACTATTCTAGCATCGCCATCGCTGACAGCTTGCCATTTTCAGTCATACAAGTAATTTCTGACAATTGATATCTTAAATATCAGTAAAATTCTGTATCACTTTCCCGACAGAACTACCTACGACTATGACAAGAGTATCTTCAATGCGATGATTTCACACAAAAGTAGACACACAACTAATACTTTTTGCAATTAATTACGTTACGACACTCCGGACAATGCAACCTGTACCTCTGTTACTAAAAAAGCAAGTTAGCAAATACAAGTTCAGTAAACCTCGTTGCACACACACCAATATTTGGCATGATTAAGGTATCAATTTCGATACAATACGACCAAAAAATTTGGCTCCTAATCAAATTACATTACGTATTGCTTAGTTTTCATACACATAATGCAGACGCAGACACACGGTCGTCATATCCCTTATAAACGTAGCATCATGCACATTTTCACCAAGATAACCTTTTTATTTGTAAGGAGTTATTTTTCCGAATGATTACGTTCACACAAGCTTATGTTTAAAAAAAAAGTTGTAAACAATAAGAGGGTGGCCACATGGATAATTTTCACAAAGGGTAGGCGTTTTCTTAATTCATTCTTCTCAAGTTGAAGATCTGGTTAGCTTAAGACCGTTAACAAAACAACGTTTATTTTTACGTGGTTTTCTATATTATGCCGAAATATAATATACAAATCATATATTATAGGCTGAATACCTACATTAATCTTTTTTAAGCAAAAGAATCGCAGTATAAAATGTACGTCATTTTTGATAAGTAATTACTCACCAATGTTTGTTCCCATTTTTTTAGGGACAACCTGCATATTAATAACAGGTTGATAAACTTATGTTGGAATTTGACCTGGCAATACAAACAGGACTAGTCGTCTTAGCAAATACAAACTTTTTTACCGCCCGGACGGGGGAAAGTGTATAGGATAAATGGTAGCTGTGTGTAAAAGGATTGGATATTAGTTGGTTGAGCAATCTGTAGCGGCGGGACATGGCTTTGACGTTTAGCATTCGGTGGAATGACAGGAAATTAGGTCTCGTGGTTTGAACTGCTCCGGTGTCAGAGTTGCCCCTGGCAGGGTTAGGGGGAGGGGAAGACAGCATGACGAACACAGCAGCGTGGTTGAGAAGGGGAAAGGAGGGGGCTGGAAGGCATGGAAGGGTTATCCACCCCTACAGGAACTGTCGACAAACTTGCCAACTGCGGTGGACAATGGGTCAGAGGTCAGCGATCATTACGAATGCGGTCAGCAGCTCCATTAATGAATCATACGGTTTTCCCATTATCTTTTCGGCTTTTAATGAACCATAAACTTTCTTTCTTGTTATTAAATAAAACATACCACACTACAATGCATATGTATACATACTGGGATAAATGAAGGCGCATATTCCGGATTATTCAGGACGGTTTGTGTTAATATTGTGAGGGGGTACCATATAAAACAAGAAGTTACCATCATAACTAATCAGCCTACTTCAAAATGAATGAAAATTATATTATATTTTGAAATACGTGACCTAGGCCTAGAAATATGAAATGTTATCTGAAAGTACTATCATGCTACAACTATTAAAGTGTCTGAGTATTAAATTATGCTTAAATTTGGCACAGCACTTCTTGAAATAAATGTATTCAAATAAGTGTCCTTGTAATAAAGTCAACGAAATAAAGGGAATAGCCTAATTTATTAAACTGAGCGTGAACAAACAACATTAAAGTCATGCTAACTAACCAATCCCTAAATGTGTTGTGGGTTATATTACTTTTTGGAGAACGCTATCTCAGATTTTTTTTATATAAGAAAGTTTAAATGGTCATTAATTTTTATAGTAAAATATCTAAACACAAAGGTCAAGACCACTTACTAAGTACTACATGAGAACTGAGATTGATGAAATTCTGAACAACGGTTTCTTTTAAAATAAGTGTGATCACAATATGTTCTAATGGCCTCAATTTAGAACAAACGAATAAAGAATTAATAAATTATAAAAGCCAAATCATCTTATTAACTACCGTGTATTTACCAAATATGAAGGAGTTCTGAAAAATGGTTCCCTAGGTATCTCATGTAATCAAAATGTGTTCAAACAGCCTCCATTAAAAAAAATACGAACACTGTACAAACAAAATAAAAATAAAAGTCAAGTCAACTAAATATGTGGTATTAGCCTATGTGCAGCAATTTAGATGAAATTCCCTTAACTATGCCATTCTGCTAAAAATAAAGAAGTGGCCACCGGTTTTAAAACATGAAAGTGTAATTAACGGGTAATTACTCATTTAGATAGTGGGGTCAGCTTCTTTCTAACTACAGTAAACGGTCTGAAACTATGCTAAACTGCTGCGGACAATAGGAGAAAATTGCTGGCTAGAATAGTTGTAGGGGGTGCGACCAGATAAGGTGGGGTAACTGCAGGTAAGTTTCATCGCTGGCAAGTATACCCTCTCTGATAACTCTCACCTACAAATATTATCATAACATATTTCCCGCACCCTATGAGTATTACTGACTGTAAACTTACAGAGCAGATCGCAGACGCAACTACGAGTGATATTAGACCGCCAGATCTCTGAGAACTATTGTAACAATAAATAGGTAAAATAATTTTGTGTACACGAGCCAATAAGCATATATCATGTAGTATTTATACACTCACGAATATTGGTGGTGAATTTGATTAATGTGTTTTATTTACACGAACACTTAAGATCAAAAAACAAAATTGCTATATGTGCAAACATGAAATGTGCCAAGTCTGTTAATTGACTAACATGATGCAGGCAAAAATAAACACTCAAAATTTAATTTCATTAACTACATCGGTGTATCGTCCAGATAGTTTACGAAGGAAACCAAGGTTAAGAATAATCACCTCTTGTTAAATGAGATTTAAAGATAACTATTAAAAAAAGTATTACATGTGTATTTAAATTAAGATATGTTGGTCAAAGCCTAAAGACGTCGCCTACTTTGCGCTTCAAATGCGATAAGAGTTTTGTAACGACGTGCGCTCATAGTGCTAAAATGAATATCGTATGTGGAGGATACCCGAGGGCAGGGTATTGTACCCTGGAGTGCAGAATTTTGCCCGTAGGCATCAGCATATCCTGATGGATGACATGAAATAAAGTCCTAAAATGGAGAGGTGAGAGAATGAACCCAGGGACGGATCTAGGCTTTCCTTCACTCGGGTCAAGATTCGCTCCCCCTCCCCCTCCTATCAAAACCTCTTTTTCCATCAGTCCAATCAATCCAACAGTAATAAACGTATCTTGCATACGGTGTTGTGCGCTCACGTAAATAACAGTGAAATATTTTAATAGAAAAACATGTACGTACTAACTACCATTTGCAGTGTTTTAAGCGTGCATTCCAATTTTAAATACTGTATTTATAACATTATATCGATGGCACAGTTCAAAAACGAAACAACTCAAAATTCCCATTTGTGAGTAAAATGCGTATAGTGAGATTTTGTGGCTCCGCCGAAAAATTGTTAATTTACGTATATGGTTGGAGATAATTTGAAGGAAAAGTAGATAGGTATTTTTTTAAGGTGTTTAAAATGTTTATATTCTGCCTTGCTAAAATTATCACACATTAAATAAAAGAAATAAAATTTTTTAGCTCTTTACTGACAATAAGAAAAAGTGGCATAATAATAAAACAAGTGAATTTACATGTTGTTTTTCTTTTCAGCTGGGTAGAGTGAGTGCACTTCTGCTTGTGTATTGGTGAGCCAAACTCAAAAATGCAATTTTTTGAGTTGTTTCCCTTTTGAACTAGGCCATCGAATGGGGTTCAAGGTTAATAAAAATACAAAATTACAAAACTAGTTAAAGCCAAATATTTCTAGATATTGTACCTTTTTTACACTAATATGTCATTCGCCAAAAAAAATTCGGCACCACCAACGTCCCGGCTAACCTAGCGCCCGGGGCAGTCTGCCCCCCCCCCCCTCTTTTTCCCAAACAATATTCGCGCTTGAATGAGCCCATTATGCTAATGTACGAAAAGAAAACACACTTCGGACAAAGAAGTGATGCTCATTATAAACATGTTCGAATACATTTAGCAGAGCAACAACCGGCCTTACCTGACTGACGTTCATCAAAATGGACTGGCCAGATGTATGTGGAACTAAGACAGAAACGTGTGCTGAACTGCCAATAAAATTATGTGATTGACGTAGTCCCATAGTAAAAACGGATCGGTACGCTTAATCCAGCGCTGGATCGTTGAGGCGATGCGACAACTGATACGCGTTACAAGGTCACACTTACAGATTCGTTGCTTCTGGGTCTCTAAAGGGCATGTAGGCTACGCCCTTAACTGAAAGCGAAGTTTTAGCGCATGAGAAAAGGCGATATGAAGTGAGAAAGAGAAAGAAGCAGCGTCAGATGAGGACGGAGGAAACGGGATACTTCCGAAAAAAATACACCAATCAATGACATTGTCGGGCACAAAAGTACAGTACACGAAATTTATTTATGGAATATTGCCACGTTGAAACAACATTACAAAATTTATGTTTTAATAGTATGTACACAAAATTCCTTTGTATTGCAAGGGGAATTCTTTTCACAAACACAATTTCCTTTAAAACTTCTAACTGTGAAGGGATAATTTTAACTATAATTCTTAAGTTAATACCCGAGATTGCCTATGAATAGGCAGTATTCAAGTTATTTAAGAAAACAACGGAAAACAGAAATAAGTATTGCGAGAGTAGCCTCTGTATCCTCCATAATTCGAGTAGCGTGTTTTCCAAGTGCAAATTCTTACACGGGAACACAGAGTTTGGAAACAGTAATTTAACACCAGCAGAATCCCGCAAGCTACTCTGCAAGCTGCTAGTCGCTTCTCGGCGTCTGTTATCATCATGTAGCATATTGGTTTGCAGCAGTCAACTGTACTGACCAATAATAATTGACATTTCCACACAAGAGTGAACAACTCGACGTAAACGTAGGCGGCCAAAAACATGACAAGTTGTGTTCAAGGATGTAAATATCAATAAGTCAGTTAGTTGCCTAACAATAACCCGCATTTTTCATGACTTTACATGTCACAAAATAAAATAGCACTATGTTATTATTTTATTATAGTAACATAGAACATTACTAACTGAAATTATATATTGTATGTGCAGTTTTAATCCGTTCTCGTGCTTGCTTATTACACATGTGTGCTGCCTGAAATAAGCGTGTGTTCTTTGTAAGCAGAAACATTTGCCTCCTACTCTTGTAGCAGTTGTACGTTTGGCATGGTCAGGTCAAATCAACATGCGCGCGGTACCGCCAGGGTTCGTGCTTGCTTTTGCTGTCGGGTAATTATTTGTCTGCTCGTCACGGGCACGGGACTCGCTTGTGATGACGTTTCTGCAGTTGAAATGAAATCACGTGTGCTGTGTAGCAAACTGCACTGTAAAAACAGTGCAACGATCACAGACCAGCCATAGCAAATTGCATTGCAAAAGCAGTGAAACGATCACAGACTTGTCATGAATACATGTAAAGTGATCCCTGCAAACTTTACGAAGTTTAAGAGGACTGTAAATTGCGCTGACGTTTGCAGAACGTACTACTTAACCACGTCGAGTTATTGGCTAACCGTTGTCAAGTGAAAACCTTTGAAGACAGTCAGTTATAACGACGAAGTGTCAACAGTGGTGATATTAATGCAGTTCAGATTAGGAAAAGTATGATACAGCGATAAAAATGTTGTATGGTACTAAAACCAGGATAAAAGTCAATTGACACACATAATATACCGTGGAACCGTACAATGAAACGTTGCCTTCAGTTTTGTTTTTCTGGGAAAACAACTGCATGCAGTTCATTTCATTGGGTGGGTACATAAATATAATTAAAACTATTTAAAATGTCATACATTAAGTCCTGCCTGTATCACATTTGACCCCATTGCTATATTACTTACAGTATGCTGTATGTTTGACCAACGTATCACAGTTTCCTGAGTGTATATCAACCATTACATCCTCTGGGTAACAATGATACACCGTCAACTTTTTTTCTGACAATACCAACTCACACTTTCTGCCAAGCAAAATAAAAATATACCGAAAAACATAAATTGTTGTACATCTGTTATTCACCTTGTACTAATGATGTGAAAATTATACGCTAATTTTACTTTTCTATGTTTATATTAACTGGATTCAAAAAAGGTACAAATTATATCAAAAGGAAAATTTAATTATTGGCTTTAAATACTCTGCCAGTAGAGTCTAAGAATTTCCCTTTCATGTTAGGCGAAGTTTATAATACTTACAAGTAAGTATAAATTACTGGAAAACATAGTTTTGGCCGCATATTTTAAGGAATATCATATAATTCAGTATTGAATATCTTCTTAAGCGACGAGGAGGCTAAACCACATGCACTCGGTTGTAAACCGCGTGTTGTAGCCAACTATGACAGACAAAATGTAACCATTATACGTGATATTACGTTTTTGGCACGTATTGAAAGCACACAGCCTATGCGGAGGACATTAAGTTATGCATACTATAATTTCATACACGCGCGCAATCTATAGGACTGTTATTTTAGCCAGTTTTACATCGACGCGTAAATACAGGACGGTTTCTCTAGCAATCATCTTTGCTTTGGCAAGTATACATAAACCATAGACCGGCACCTAAACTACATACATTTTATCAAATATTTGTTTCAATACTTCGGAGTAAACACCTACTTCAGCTAACAAAATATTTTATTTGGTTACCGTAACAAAATAACCTACGTAAAGCACCTCATTTTGTAGATCCATCAAAACATGAAGTTTAACAAACGAAAATATTTGATTGACTTAAATGTCATTATTTATTTGCAAGTGCACAAGTGTACATTTAGTTTGTCCAGCTAAATATTCATATTTGCACACGGCGCCGTGGTTTGTATCCACAACTCGAGAGTAATTTACGATTATTGTTACAATTATTATTACATTTATATTTGTATGTGTATTTAATGGTGCGTCGGTTCAAAGGCTCATGATCGAACAATTTTTGACAGAAAAAGGAAAAATAAAGGTTAAAAAATTAATATTTCCATCTGCGTAGCAGTCATGCATTTTAACAAGCCGTAAATCCATTATGTTGTTTTCAATCAACTACGTTCAGTCTGGCAGTGTTTGCTCCTCAACGCTTTGGGTCGCAGGTTTCATTCTCAGTGTTATGTTCTTTTTGTGATTGATCATAAAACATGTACGCAGCTAAATGCTATATTTGCCATCATAGTGGTACGTCTAACGACAATGCACAAATGTGAAGAAGAAACAAGGGGAATCCTGTTGTATCTGTTCATCAAGTAATATTTGTATTCATATACGCGTCTATAGTTTTGTTCTGATAAAGGAAAGTATGATTGTCTCTCAGGGTTAGGAAATATTCCCTAACACTTGTGCAGAAAAATATAGATGTTTTCTTTACGAAAAGGAATAAAAATAATTTATCTGGTCAGTAATTTTGAATAAAATATTCTTCAGTTACTTGTTTAATAAAAAAGTAGCAGAATTGTTTCGAACTAGAGAACACTCGAGAACAAATAATTCAACTTTTAGATCATAGTGATGTGTTGCACAATAACGTCTAGTACTACTATAGATACATAAGCAATAATTATCATGTTTTATTATAGCTTTCAGAATTATATTTCATGAAATAAATACTGTTACATATAATAATCAAAAACAAGAGATATTCTTTTAAAACTGAGTGCCTGTGAAAGTCGCGTGATAAATCCAGAATGTCTCGGGGGGGGGGGATAAGATCAACGATAAGTAAGTAAAAGGAAAGCAGTGTGAGTCCTGAGCCCCTACAGGCAAGACCGGTGTTATTACAGAAGACAAGAGAGGACGTAAGTAACTTCATGCACGTTGACGGGGTTATTGGTACGTTGTCGTGTCGAACACTCGATGCAAATGCTTAGACTGGTGACCAGCAGTAAAAGAACAAAGTGTGACGAACAACATATACCTTAGTGCACTGGATCTCTGACTCAAAGTACATGAGTTTCAAGTGTGTGAGGTAGTGTTCATACTTCCACCATGGGGGTTGCCCACGTCACTACTTTGAAAGTCGCTTAGAACACCTCTTCAATACTTCTCTAAGTGGCCCGATTGTACCTCATGTCCCAAATAAATTTTCAAACAATTCCATTGAATTATAATATTATTTAAATTACTTAACTGTTGTCATATTTCAATCATGAACTTTTCTGTAGAAATGCCCGTTTTATAAAAAAAAAAAAACTAATGATGGTAACGCAAGCCACAGGCCTTAAACACTGCTTTTGTTGCCAATTGCTTGGAAATTTCACCACATCTAGATACAAAAAAGCCAAGTTGGTAGCTCTACATTCCATCTCTCCTCTCACCAACCCCTTGCCACAGATCTCGATTTTTCCTCGTCGTGGGGGGGCATTTAAAAATTTAATAAAGAGTCTGTCGCCGGAAGTGAGGGGAAGAGGCTGGGTAGGGCGGTAAAGTCAACACAAAGCTTGTAGTTAAGCCACCCCTTGCTGTGCGCGTGTATGCGCTGGCGTGTTTGCTCCTTTCTCCATATTTACAGTTGCCAGCTCGATAACACCCCATCCCGCCAAACTCATGTTCCCTGCGCTCGTGTAATTCATACCGGACCCAGCGCTGTGTATAACGAACCCACGCGCGTAGCTGGCTCGGGCGGGAAACATACGGCGTCCTATTTATGCGACACTTCCAGTCGTTAGCCTCGGACGTCATTGTCTCACTCATTTTACTGCTAAATTATTTGATTAATCTCGGAGAGGCGCTCTACGAAACCTTCGCGTTATCACATTCACTACGGCCGTGTATAGTCATGGGCGTTGAATTTTTCATGTAAGAATCATACTCTTATTTTCCATTTATTATCATAGTCCTTTAAATCTATGTCATATCTCTAGGGTTCATGAAACTTAAATTTTATGTAGGCATAATCTGATTACTCTAAAGCGACGAGCAATTATTTAATTACAATAATAATTTCACATATAGGTCACATTTTATAAATTTATATGTTCATTTAAATGTATTTGTTATCAGAGAGCTTATACTATATTTTAAAAAAGGTTTCCTAACAACTACAACAAGCAAAAAAATACTATACTACCATACATAATGCGGTTTACGAGTTTATCGTTTCATTGCATCAATTATCCTCACACGTACATAGCAGCATACTACCCTGATCTTTAAAAATTATGGGAACCGATTACATTAAATATATTTCCTTATGTCCGAATTTCCATAGATATTAGTAATGTATATTAGTGTCTAAATAACGTTATTTTTCATAGAATCATGTCAGATAATTATTTGAAGGTTTCAGTACACTGACAGTCATGTACAAACCCTATTGGGAACTAGTCGCTTTTCTATATATGACATAATTTCATTTATTATTTGTTAGTTCAGTTTTTGCATATTGTCATATTACTATCCAAATTAGAGTTTATTTATAAAAAGGTGTTTCTGCGTATAGTAAAAACGTTTTATTTGTTCGTATAGTTCATACAAATATCGATTAAAATAACCAAATGTTATTAAAATTAAAAAATTATCTAACTAAAGTTTTACATTTATTAATAATAATTGCGTTAAAGTTACAGAAAATGCCAAACCCTGCAAATCGTACCATCAAAACTAATCATTAATATCAATCATTAGTGTTCAGTGTAATCGTCTAACGATTACACTGAAGTAGCCATATAGCAATAGAAACTAAAAGGAAAGATACTTAAATAAATGAATAAATAAATTATTAATCATTATCCATTTATCACTCCGGAGAGTGCACGTAAAGTTAAATTTCGACTTTAATACGAGATACTAACATTATTTTTTTTATCAGAAGAGGGCAGCCTGTTGATATTCATAAAATATAATTAACGAAAATTTATTCGGACATTTGGATGGATACAGTAATCTACAACAACTACTATAAAATAAAGCTAGGCATACAGTGTTTTTTTCATAGGTACAAGAGTTTCTAAAAATAATTACACGCATTTGCATACATTGTAGAATATATTGTACTAAATTAAAATTATTTCTTTCATTGTTATCACGAACAGGTGCGCAACTTATAGTATACAAATTAAATTGTACGGAACCTTTAAAATATGTAGGGCCGCGGTGGCCGAGGGGTCAGACTTCTCACCTCCCACCAAGGCGATCCGGGTTAGATTCCCGGCGGGGTCGGTCCCCGGATTTTCGCATGTGGGAATCGTGCCGGATGATCGGCGGGTTTTCTCGGGGATATCCCGTTTCCCTCGCCCCTTCATTCCAGCGCTGCTCCACACGCACATCATATCACCCATCATCAGCGCTAAAGACCTCGATGTTAAGCGCTGACCAAAAATATCTCACTCACTTTGAAATATGAATACCCTTACCTGTCCATATCTCTCTCCCTCCACCTATCTCCCTCACATTGTTTGTGTGTGTGTTCCTATTTGGTAATGTTTCAGTAAAATAAATACTAGTTCTATAGATTTCGGTACAAATTTATTTTCACTAACACATTAACGTTTTAAGCACCTGATTTCTTGTGGTGAGATGGATTTTATTAATACAATATACACACTTATAGTAGATTACGTTTAGTCAGATGTAATTTGTGGCATGTCACAAAATTATTCAGAATCCTTGAATTCTCTAGAAATAATTAGCTGATGCAACGCCTTAACCTGCCATTACAATCAGAGTATTTAGCGATATTCATAAAAAAACATAGACTTTATGAATAAGTGTACACTATGTACTATTTAAACTAAACAACTAAATTAAAATTTCTTTTATCTGAAACCTTGATGCTGATTTCACGTTTTATCACATACAATTTAAAATCTCCTATCTACAAACGTACTTTCCTTGGCAGTGTGAATAAAAATTTTAATTACTTTTATAATAATTTTAAAAACATAATAAAGCACGCTTGCTCTCTACACAGTTTTCACACACGTTAATGTAACGTAAATTTTATGGAACAACAGTAAAGTAGCAAAATCAAATCATAGATACCAATGCTTTATTTAATTTGCGTACTTGAACGTCCACTGTTTTACTGTACCTTTATGTGATGCAGTGCTTATAAATGTAACCATGCTTAGATAAAAAAACGTCACATTGCATTGCTATGGGCTCGACAAACTATCGATTGCTGCCCACTTCATCAGTAGAACTTAGCTGGTTGGTGTTTTGTTAGTTAGTATGTTATAAGCAGCCAGCAAATTGAGTAAATGTTGTAATGTTTGCATTAAAAGACTTAAGATTTATTTGTATCTGAATTTAATTTGTAACAGACCTACATTTAATTTCATTTTTAAAACTAATTTATTTTAGTTTAATTCTATCACTGCTTTTTTTTTACCAAATACTTTGGTTGAACATGGCGAAATAAATATTTTTTTACTAGCTAACAAAATATTACGCTACAAGAACGAAATGCCAAAAGCGAAAAACCTGATTTTGCTGTGCCATAAAAAAAAATGCAGTTTCTTTAGCAAAATACTGAGACGATCACGTCTCTATTTTTAAAGTTTGCTGCCTACCCGACCGTGGTTAAATGGACGTTGCCACACACTTACCTAAACTGCAGACCCAACGAACTTTCTTGCGCTGCTGCTGTTCTACACACGCACGAAGAAATACACTGTTTCCTCAACTATCGTTAAGATGCAAAAATTGCCTTAAATTAAGTATGGCAATTTAACTGAACTATCACTCCGACCCGCACGACTGCTTGCTGTTGTGGTTTTCGAACGAGTAAGCAGAAGGAAGACTGTGTTCCTCCGACCTACGTCAGTTGTGACGTAGCTCCCTCGTGGTTGGTCCTTGGACGTGACGTGGGGGGTCTCTCGTCTAGAACCTTCCCACTTTATATTTTTACGTGGTTGGTAATACTGCTTTTGAAGATAGCGCCACCATCGAATAGAGGGAGTTTGGTGCACCAAATTTACGTCATGCTTTCACGGATTGGACGGAAAATTGTGAGGGTAGGAGAAGTTTCCTGACTATAAATAAGCGTCCCCAGGAACCGCAAGAAACACTCGGACACTCAGACTCTTGGAGATGAGGATTCCTGGGACGTCGCTATGCCAGATTCTGGACAAGTTAAGTTAAAATTTAAAATGGAAAGATTGCTATGTAGTATTGTAACATTGCTCTGTATATGCTAGATGTACTGTTGAAACTAGATGTATTATGAACACTCTTTTTTAAATTAATGCTCTAGAAATTATTGCAAGTTTAGTTGTGGTAGCAAAAACGTTTTTTTTTTGTAATAATATTCACGGCATCAGAATTTAAGTTTGAAATATTTCAATTTTCCAAGTGGCTAACCTCAGTATTGTATGTAACGTTTTACTGTGTTTTCACTTGGTTAGAGAAAGATTTGTGTGTAGCCGTTTTCTGTAAATGCGTTTCCTATAATGGGTGTTACGGTATTTTTCTTATGCAAGTAAATATTTATTGTAATGTTTTCTGAATATATACGTGTAGATTTCAACTCAGGATTTTTCGTAGTTATTGATGACTAAAGCTGTCCTCAAATTTGTTACATTTATGTACCCTCTTTGTAACGCAACTAGTTCATTTCCATTAGACTTATCCAAAGGGGTGTCTGTCTTCATCGAAAGTGGAAACGGTTGTGATAAACTTTCGCTCGTCCCACTTGGTGGTGTCCTGAGAAAAAAGGGTTTTCTCAGGAGTTTCCTCAAGAACCACTAGGGGGCGTTGCAGTACATATACTTGGCAATAAAATATTTGGTTGACACAAATGTGACTGTCTGTATGGAAGAACACACATGTGTGTACATTTTGTGGATTCATCTAAAACTTAATATTTGTGAAAGACATAGTTTGTAATTAACTCTCGAAGGTTTACTTTACAATTTCCGTGACAAATAAACATTTAAGTGTCATTTGTATGTGTATTTAATAATGCTTCAAATAAGGTATAAATAATCCTAATAAAGATATTCCTATAGAACACGAAAAATAAACGCTTAAAATTTGCCTAAATACACCGGTGTAAATATTATGCATTTTATGAATCATGAATCAGTCACATATGATCAGTCTTGGACGTGGATATTAATGAGATATTATCAATGCCAGAATACCCGCGTTCTATTCTTGAGATTACCACGTATTCTTTGTATTGTTAGACATAAAAGTCTATGCGCAGCCTACAAATACTTATTTGCTCTAAGACAATTATAGATTCGGGGGCGAGAATAAAAACCACAAAGTAATTGTGTTTCAGCAATAAAATTATTTATTTTGCCATGTACAAAAATTATTTGATAGCGCGAAGTGAATTTCCTTTAACGTAGCTAAAACTTTCTCTCATTTATATTTATATGTGAGCAAAACTTTATAATTGATTAGATACTAGTTTTTAACTTCCCTAGGTACCTAAAATAGTTGTTAAGCGCGATCATTCCCAAACAGACATGCGAACCGAGTTCGATTCTCGGCGGGGTCGGTCCCCGGATTTTCGCATGTGGGAATCGTGCCGGACGATGCCGCTGGTCGGCGGGTTTTCTCGGGGATCTCCCGTTTCCCCCGCGCTTTCATTCCGGTGCTGCTCCACGCTCATATCATGTCACCCTCCACCCGCGCTAAAAACCTCGATGTTGAGTGCTGACCAAAATCTCTCACTATCTCACAAAACATACATAAAAAAAGTTTACAATAAAAATACAGTTAAATTTGCCTACGTGTACAAGAAGTTCATTACGTTAGTAGATATTTTTTTAACAAATAATAAACGAAAGTATTTCTAAACTATTTTCTACTACTCCCAAAAAATTATTTAGAAAAATCCTTAGGAGTAAGAAACAAGATCGTTTGGACTGTTGTTTGTAAATTCCACAAACAAAATTTTCTGTGAAAGTTGGGGTTTTCATGTCACCTTGCAGTAACCATTCAGTTGGCTAGTAATTAAATACACTAATGAGATTTTTAAACCATAATGTTTTTGTCGAAAAGCGTAAAACAGCAAATTTATTTTTCTTGTGCAGAATTACTCCAAATATTTGTAAATGTGTTCTTCGTGCTGAAATATGCGTATGAAAGCAAATAACATATGTAGAAAAAATACAGTTTGAAGTAAAACATAATAATAAAGAGTATAATTTATATTCCAGATGAGAGTTGAGTAGTGAAGGAAATATTTTGAAGGTTTGATTACCAACACGTTATAGAATCCACTGTCCTGTGTCTACCCAAGCCTCAACTAATAGTCCATTAACTGCTTCTCACCGTAGATAAGACAGTGAACGAATATAATGACCGTGGGTAGACAAAGATAGTAGATTATAACTACAGCCTGGAATTTTTCGCGAAAAGAATTTTCCCCCAGTTTGTTTCAGTGCCTTACGTGCACATCTGCAGTTCTGCTTCATGGTTATTGGTAGCGTGTCTTTGTGAAGTGACGTATCTCAATAGACTGCGCCAATGACAATAAAGTTACTGCCACGTCACACGTCTGTAATTTGTGGCTAAAATGTCAAGACACGTGAGAATTAAAACACCCAATCACCGGCTGCGAAGCAGAACTGCAGATGTGCACGTAAGGCACTGAGACAAACTGGGGACAAATTCTATTCGCGAAAAGTTCATGGCTCTAATTATAACACACAGGTTATGGAAATCGCGAAGATTTTCTTGTCCTAGAGATAGGTTAATTTTAGGGACTTCTGATTTTCCCGAAAAGAGTTTTGCTGCGTGGTTACTGGGCAGCTTGCCTTTATGAACAGACAACTCACATCTCTCACTGAGCCAATCACAGTAAGGTTTCTGCAACACTACGCGTCTATGATTTGCGGGTAGATCCCCCATGACTCGTGAGAGTTAAAACAGCCAATCACTGATCGTGAAGCATAACTGCGACGTGTACGTAAGACACTGAAAGAAAGTGGGGCAAAACTCTTTTCGCGAAAATCAGCAGTCCCTAGTTATTGTAATAGATGTAACACGTGATTTACCATTTATTTTAGGAAATGCTTATATTTTCTGAGAAAAAACGTACCATACACAATTACTCTTTCATAAGAACGTAATTTTTATTATATTTGTTTCCATTCTATTTAAAACAAGGCTGTCAAATTAATCTAATTAATTTTTTAAGCAAATACTATGGAATTCTTGCTGATGTTAAGTGACCCATTCCATATGTTTATTTTCTGCAATTTTAAAAAATCTGTAAATCGTATTCAGTTGTATACGAAAATGTTGTAATATATTGACATAATATTACCTAAACTTAATCAACCTCGAAGCAACTCGTGCATTTTATGCACTGTCGGACATAAAAACCCATGTCATAATGTTAAAAAACTTCAAAGAATTATGAATTAATTAGGAAATGTCTACCATTTATTTTATACCAGGAGTCGCAGCTGTACTCTTAAAAATATTTCCTCATGCATGACTAAGTGAAACCTTGTCATCATAAAAAGCAATCATCTAAATAAATGTTACCGATCGAGTTTTTGAAAGGGATTTAAAACCACGACATTCTATCAAAAAACTTTCAGGCAAGTATCGCGAATGTGATCACTGTGAAATACAAGTTTTTATAGAAAAAGCGTTGAGTACTCTTAAGATATCAAAGGAAAATCATCTTCGACAAAGTCAATGGTTTTAATTGAGATATACGTGTTTGAGAAGACTTTAAATAAAACTTGTAGTATATCTGCATTTTATCCATGTCTATCACACGCACGTATACGCACGCACGCAAACACACAGAATGCTCTCTTGCTCCATGTTCCATGCTGCTAAGTACGCGCCACGTTCGTGCTGTCATGGTCGCGTGGCGTGCTTACAGATCATCCGCACGCAAACACTTACTGGCACGACATCACGGTTGGTAGTAAGCGCAGTTATTTTTGTAAAGGAAAAAAAGCCGTTGAATCGTGTAATTTAAAAATGGCGTTTATAATTTTCAATACATCAACATTTGGTACAGTAATATCGTTAAAAAAATCTAGCCTGATAGTATATAAGACAACGGTAAACTGAAGTATGTTCATTTCATACCAATACGAATATTATATTTAATTTTACCGAATTTTTATAATGCTCTTTAATTCAAAACATTTATGTATATCCATATCATGTAATGAAACAGAAAAAGACAATTAGTTTAAAAAACTCAAAGCTAAGACCCTATGTGTAACCTTGATATAGGTGTTCATAAAATCAGTTATTATTTAATATTAAAAATTATTAATGGGAAAAAAATTAAAACGAACTGAAATTTTACTTTTTATTACACAGAAGAAATTATAATTCAAAGCATATCATAAATTGATAGTGTTAGGGGCTTATTTAGCATTCAGGTAATTTTAGAGAGCAGTCGGAACTTTGTTTAATAGCCTTATGTAGATAATTGTAAATGTCACGTTACCGTTCGGTGCCAGGCTGGAATCCACTGACATTATACTCATCCGAACACACTTCGTGACGAAATAGGTTCCAGTAGGGCTCTATAAAGACTAGGTATAATCGTCCGCCATTTTGGGTCCTACGCAGCTACCGCAAGCCAAGTCATGCTCGCGCGCCCGAAAAATCGCAGAAACCTAACTCATCACCAATCGAAAACTATTCGGTCAATTGACTTTAAAAAAAATTTCAGGGTATTAATGAACTGTCCTGCCAATGACGCTATCCTTTAATTTTCTTTATGACAGTTATTTACTATGTAAAAAAAAGTTTAACGATGGCATGAACATTTTTGACCGGGAAATGCAGGGTAAAATATAGAAAGCGAGAAACTTTTTGGTTTTACGAGATAGATGGGGGGTGTCAGCGGAAGAAACAAAAAGGATAGTATAAAATGACGAGTTCCGCGAATCACTGTTGTTTTGGCGGCAGGTTGAAGACAGAATATCTCTGGCGCGCGGCGCCGCGCCGTCTAGCTCAACGATCTGACAACGAATGATACCTTGGGTTGTCTTCATAGTAAATACATTACTTTTAACTCTACATTTTGTATTTATTACAACGTTTTCAACTTTCGATAACTGATTTTAGGGTTGTGTACAAAAGTATACATTATCGAATATAAATAAATTTTCAAAATAAAATATTGAAAAGAAAATTAATGCAACGTCCTTAATTTCACTACAGATAGTTTTTGAAATCTACTATTTTTTTAAAAGTATTTTAAGAGTGTTGATTCTCCCACAAAATAGGCTTAGACCTACATACAACTGGAAATATATATTTTTTATTTACTTAAAGGCACATTTTCAACAATTAATAATAAATAATAAATACATAAAATCTAATTCATCATATGTCTATACTAGGTTTTTAAAAGTAACTGATTGAAACGCAAATATAATACTTTTAACTTTGTGCTACTTGTTATGTAAGTATTAATACTAATATTATCGAAGCTTCAGCAGTAAAAGAGGCAGTTATCACATTAAAAGTACAGCATACATTCAGTTTATTTAACATTCTAAATATTTTCAGTTTGTTACAAATAAAAAATGTAATTTTTAAAGAAAGTGATTCAAGAAAATTGGCCTTATTACAAGTTATTGGTATGTAATAGCAACACGTTTGTATTTTGCGTTACTAATGCAAAATACATGATTACCAATCGGACAGATCGATGCATCTCTACTCTGTTGCTAAAACGTTAGTTTGAAGATTTATACGTAGAGTGTCCTGAAGTTGTAAACGCAAATAGTTGCTGATAATGAATTGGTTTTTAATCTGATTTCATTGAGGTTTCAAAAAGTTTATTTACTAATATGAATTTAAGTTTTGTTTTAAGTCAATCTACAATAAAAATTACGACACACTGCCTATCATGTAGCGGTGTGAATAAAATAATTTTTTTTTGTACTGTAGCTGCCCGTCACTCACTTTGTGCAGACAGTATAACCACGCTGATTTATAGAGTCGGGATAATAATTACAAATCTTTCTTCACACGCTTGTGCAAGTGATAATTTTTCTTACAATACGACCGAACATGTTTGTTATAGTCTATGAGTTAAATATCTGAAACATAGCATGCTTACTTTTATGCCCATTAAGCCAAGCTAACAAACATTACATTCCTGTAAACATGTTGGATATAAATTTGTATTTAGAAGTTCTTTCCTTTTTACTGTATGTCTGTAAATAACACAGTTATCGTCCAATATAGTTAATGCGGGAATTGTAATTTCTATTCTATATCTACATTATCACGATATATATTCATAAAGTAAGAATTTCCGTTATCAATGAGATACTTGTTAGAAATTTGTTACATACAAAAGCCTATTAAGGCCTCGCTCTTTAGTTTTGTAGTGGTTTCGAAAATATGTTTTTTTAATGCAAATTAATACATATATCAAAAATTCATTCTTATAGTTTTAACACATATATCATCGTTTGTATCTGAATTTTTCTGTTCCACTACACTAAACGTATTTTTAGATTTTTGCCTCTGAAATATCACATACTTTGTTGTCAAAATAAGCCAAAATAAAGCAAAATAATTTGTTGCTAGCAAACGGTACATTATAAAAAAAACGCTCTGGCATAATTGTGTATCGTATGACTGTATAGTCTCAAATTTTTTTCAAAGCATTGGGTTAAAAAATATTTGAGTAATTTGCAATTGTTTGAAATAAACGACAGATCATGGCCTTAAAAACTACGGTGAACCTGGTTAATATAAACCACGTAAATATAAAGAGCTTGTTAACACTAAGTAATTTTCGTTCCCCTAAGAATGAGATGAAAATTGTAACACTAACTTAAACGCTCTATAAAATGTTTCCTTGTACACCAAACAACGCCAGAACCTCAACATGCCTGCAGAGGTTCCTCATTCATTGCGATAATTCGGCACAACGTATCTTATCCCAGAAATTTGTGACATACATTTATATTGTATATGCGTTTTACTACGAACTGTCGCTTCAGAGGCAATAATTAAAAAAAATAATTAACGTTCGGAAAGATATTTATATAAATATAATGTAAAAAGTTTATAACAATAAGTAGGGAAAGGAATATTTCGCGAGTTCAACGACATGCTTGTAGGAATCCATTGATCTATTTATGCACAAGCCCCGGCCATTTGTCCACTAGCTTCTACTCACAGGAACAACATACAATGAACTAATAGACGGGGCTTGAGTATACGTGGGACAATGTATTATAACTAGAGACACTGGAAAATCGTGGGAAAAGAGGATTACTTGCTAGGCTCCAACATGCTGTATATGACACTGAATGTTTTGTATCTATATTGGCTATGGTTTACTTGAAGCATTGTTTCTCTCTACAACAGGCCCAGTTAGAACTGTACAGCTTGAACACGCAGCGTGAGTGATTTGTCACAAAACTGTTCACACGTGTCACGGTTAAAATACTACAGTTTATTGGAGACTATGCTAAACATTTTCGCGATTTTCCAGTGTCTCTAATTATAACACGTCGGCCATTGAACTCGCGAATTATTTCTTTCCTTAACAATAAGTGACCAAAATACGTGTTTTAGAATAAGGGTGCGTCCACGAAACAATATTGTTCGAAACACATTTATTCCTTGACCACTTAAAACATATACTTTGTACTTATACTACGATAAACAGATAAGTGTAGTTCATTATATTATTGCTGTTTACTGTCTTAAAAATTCATGTGATGGTTGCGGCAGATCACAGATAGCTATTTCAGGGACGAGCCTGGTACTGTAAGGGTTATGAGTTCAAATCTAGGTGTCGGTTGAATTTTTGTACGTTATATATTCATTTGGGATATAATTGAGGTTCTTTGCTGTAGTGGACTTAAACTAAAATGTAAATAAAACATGTAAGATGTTCTGAAAAAAAAAATTATAATTCTAATTTGCATTAACGACTTTTTTTAAGTGATGAAACTGTATTAAACTTTTTTTAACTGATGAAACTGTATTAAACTGTACGCAAAATAACTGCTTGTTGTAAAATTTGTACATATTTTAAAATTAAATTAATTTTGGTATCTCTTCCACTGTTACACACAAAAAAGTGCTTTGGGTTGATGCTCTATTTTAGGTCATAGATTAATGCATATAATAAAATAGCTACGCAATTTTCTACATGGCATCTGGGAAGAATAAAAAACTGCTGTAAACCATAATTTCAAATATATTCAATATTAGTTTCTGTGATATTACAAAATGTGTAACTTTAGCTTAAATCGCGGGTGATCAATTTAAACTGCAAAAAAAAAAAAAAAAAAAAAAAAAAAAAAAGTAAAATGTTTGGTATACTGCATTAGTTAAATAGAAGTATGTAAATGAATAACAGATTTCTAAATGTAATTTGTCGAATTTGTCTTTGAGAAGTGAACTACTGTAAAAATACATGTGTACATATGTTGGATTCAGTCTTTGTTCCGGTGTCTTGCGGTTTATTACTATACATTGGCTACTTATTTTTACAATTAAGTTCTATGTTATCTAATTAAGTACATAGTACAAAGTAACATTACAAACTAGTAACTTAGTAACAAATAAATAAATATATATATAACTAACATTTACATAGTAAATATTGTGTATATAAACTAAGAGTGAAGTTTTGTTCGCGTCGTTGAGCGAGACCATGCCTCGCGCGCGAAATATTCTGTCTTCTACCTGCCGCTAAAACAACAGCGATTCGCGGAAATCGTCATGAGGGGCATAGAAAGTTAATTTATACTATCCTTTTTGTTTTGTTCGCTGATACCCCCCATCTATCTCGTATAACAAAAAAGTTTCTCGCTTACCATAATTTACTCT
>PNEQ01051573.1:0-18402 GCA_003012365.1 Medauroidea extradentata
AGCGTGGTGTAGCAGTGGTAAAACTCTCGACCCGCATTCGATTCGGGAGGACCCGGGTTCGATACCCGGCTCCGACTAACCTGGTCTCGGTTTTCCACAATTTTCCGAAATCACTCCATTCGAAAGCTGGGATGGTTCCTTAACAAAGACCATGGCCTACTCCTTCCCCCTTTTCTTCCCTGTGCTGTTCAAGGACACGTAAAATCGTCCAAATAAATAACACCCACTCCCTCACCTTAAATGTATTATCAGCAGACAGTAAAAGTGACAAAAAACAGACATTCTTCAGTTCCCATACATCGGTTTTGAGTGATCAATTTTATAATCGTAAACTACTCCAACCACGTTTTTGGTCTTCAGGCAGATGCTACAAAAATGGAAGAGATCTTCTGTTGTCAGCAGTAGTTATGATGATTAAAATATAAGTGATAATAATTATTTCTTAATGAAGTGCCCGTTACAATAAATGTAGTGAATTAATATCAGTGGAGTATGTGATCTGTTTCTTATTTTAAAGTATTAGAAAATGTCATTAATTACAAATTTTAAGTGTGATGATATACAAATTGAAATACCAATTAGAATAATAAAGGATATCGTATTTTAAAGCTCAAAATCCTGATGTAGTGCACCTCCCGAGCTTCGTAACGTGGCTGCGATTTGGCAACAGCGCGCGCCATAAGCTCTGTACTGCAATCTAAGGTTGGGACGCTCTATAGTGCGCTAACTCTCCTCGCTACGTGCAGTGGTCTAGACGAGTTCACCAGTGCCAATGCTTATTGGTCAGGTTCCATGCACGACGCCAGGATTTGGAAGAGTTCAGAAATGTTCCAAACCATTCAGAAGAAACAGCAGTTGCGTTGTTGCTTGCAGATTCAGGATACGTAATTGTCCATTGGTTAATTACCCAATTCGTACCTCTAGCAACCTCCTTTTAAACGTCGTTCTGCAGTTGTTTAACACGGGAACGGGTTATTATTAAAATAAAAGTGTTTTCGCCATTTAAAGCAACGCTTTCCCATGCTACAACACAAACTAAGATTTTTAAGTTGGAAAACATCATATTATTCATATTATGTTGATTTATTGTACGTTATGTTGCAAAACGTCTTCGTAATGAAGACTTCGAACAAACTGTTATATTTGAAATTGAAGACTACTTCATCATTACTGAGAGTACTTTATTCATAACAGGGGACTAGGAAGGCGAGATGAATTGGCAAGTGCAACACACCTAAAGCTGTAAATATAATAACATTATATTTGTTTTACTATTACATGTTGTATGTGCACACTTTACATTAAACGTAACGTTATATTAAAGTACATGACGCTACGAAAAATGGTATGTTTTCTCTTTTGCAATGCCATTCTTGCACATGTAGCATGTATGTTTGTATTGAATAGGAATTTATAAAATTGATTAATTAAATCGTCTAAAATAAGTAAATGATACAAATGCAAGTTTTCTTGTGTTTGTAAAGAACGAGAATTAAACTTTTATTACACGCAAAGTTTTTGTACATTGTATTAATATACAGTACTGGTCTAAAGTTTTAGACCACTATGAAAAATCATGAAACCGCACATAGACCCGAAAGTTTTAGTGCAATATCCATTATAAGTTTTTGTAACTTCGTACACACACGAGAAAAGAATTCCTACTGTTGCATTAGGAACGATATGGTTATGGAAACAGTTATGAGTTTTTGAAGATTTTACATCAACAGCAAAATTTCTACACTTTGCGATACAAAAAGATTTTGTGTTTCTTATATCGGTTAATTTATACTTACGCTGAATTTTTAGTTGGTGTATTAAAGCGCTCTTCTCATTTTGGTAATACAGAAAATATTCTGAAAAAATTCTGGCAGAAAACATTCGAACTTTCATGAGTATGAAACGTTTTAAATATAATTGCACAAAATTTCACGCCATATTCAAAAATGAATTACTATGCTGTAGAGTGAGCTACCGGAGCCTGCAGTCTTCCTGGGTGTAGTTCAACTTCCGGTCAAGCTAGTAATACATATTAAATGTGCATGCGGTGTCAGTACAGTTAATTTTAAAAATTTATGAAAACAATTAGAAATATGCTTTTTTTCACTTTACGGTCGCATAAAATATACAAGTCCTTTATGTCAATTTTTTTGTAATTTTTATTGCAGTTAAAAATTTACAAGCGCAATACACCCACAAAAATTAATCATGATTATAAAACCACACTTTTTTTTTAAATTTTGGTAAGTGTGGTGTTTGAATAACCTCATTCGAACTGCATGACAATTTAACTGCTGTGCATGGTGTACTCATTGCAATCCTGGACATTTTATTCTGATACAGTTAAGGCTAAGTGTCCCCCATGTATAGTGTGAATCTCTGCCGAGTGATGGCAGCACTTTCGAGACCAAAAAGTTCTACATAAATAAGTTCACAACTCTTGGACGGATTTTAAGTTGGCAAACGGCATTGTACATCGTAATACCATACTAAAGTAGGTAATTAGGTTGCATGTCTTTTAAATTATCCAATACAGTAATTTTTGATGATATAATTTCAAAAACCTATTTATTTTTTAAAGTCGCCTTAGAGGAACATGGCCATTAGTTAGAAGAATTCAACCCGGTTTACAGAATTTGAGTAAGTCAAATAGTTTTGACGGAAACAGACAAATAAAATATTCACTGTACTGGGTCAAGCGCGAGCAAGGCCGGCCGCGGATGAGCCCGCCAGAGCTCTCATCTATCAGCCGTTCCGCGCCGGCTTCTTTATCATCAGTGTCTGCTAGTGTTGTCAGTTTTGTGTTAGGATGCCTGGTGATTTTAGACGTTATCCAAGTGTTCATGGCTCTTATAATATTCATGCGAATTACATCTGATGACTGAGCAACTGTAGCGCAGTAGGTTGGCACACCGGTTTTCGGCGTGAAATGTTGTGGTTTTGAGTCCTGGGTAGGCATCTGAGTTATTAGGTTAGTTAATTTGTAAACCAAATATATACGTCTAACCATGTCTAATTACTTGAGCTATTGACTGGACGTAAAATAACAATGAAATAAAAATACAGGATAGGTTACGATTGCTCTGGAACAACGGAATAAAATTACAAAGCACGACTAGTTTCTCGGTACCTCAATTGTATTACATACATAAAATATTGCGGAAAATTGTGTTGTGGTAGTACTGACAGACGAGTACAGATTTGCACGCTAGTACGTCTGTGTTCGGGCGGTAAGAAGTTCTATAGCCACTTCACTATGTTTGCAGCCTGTATGCCTGTTCGGTGTCTAATGTGTTCTTTTACACTGTCATGCGCGTATTACTTACCTAACTCACATTGTACAAATGATTCACTCGTGTTTGAACTCTCCGTAATATCTATTGGCATGTTTGATCTGTCACGTGCGTGCTTGCGGTAGATTTTGGTTCACTATACACGGGAATATAAATTGCATTAAATGTTTCAACATTTTCTGAAAGCACCCAGATACAATGGTACGCTTACGAGTTTCTGAAGTGATGAATCGTAAAAATTAATATGTGTATAATATTTCGATCATATGACGCGAAATATGGATTATGTAAATATATTTTGTTTGCCAATGAAGAGAAGTAAAAAATGTCAAAATTAGTGCAAAACAACAACAAAACTTGACTAATAGGACGAAAGTACGATTTATCACTAAAGGCCGCAGCAACTGAAACAGAATAACACACATCCTCTACTCTCCCCCCCCCCCCCCCAAACCCTCTGGTAGATATCCACCACGTAGCCTGAGCTAGCAACCGCATACATCTTCAACACGCCTATGAGAATGCAGTTGTAATTCTACATCTTGTTAAGGTTTTATTTACTGTATGTACAACCATTGGTATTACCCACCTGTAAATGCATAGGCGACAGCACAACAAGAGACAGTATCCACGTACAGGATATGGATGTCCTTGCCATTCATATCGTCGTTTCTAGTTAGCTGAACAAGTAATTGAATGTTCCTCCTTTATTGGAAACAGAGATTTGTGATATATACGTTTACAGTTAGCAATGATGTATTAGGTACATTATGCACCAGAATAGAAAATACACACAGATTCTCTGTGAAAGGGAAAATGTACTATGGCTGTCCTACAAAAAAAATGCAGCCTTACGTATGTATATATATATGTGTGTGTGTGTGTGTGTGTGTGTGTGTGCGCTGTTCACGATAAAGTGATCCCTAGACGCCCTCGTTATATATTTATCTCAACAAATTCATACTTATTCTTCGACAGCTTGCATTTAATGTGTACAAATTTTAGTTCACAAAATATGTGTTTGAGGAAAAGGACGACTATCATTAGTGGCATATATTCAGATTTGATGCTAGGTTAAATTTATCCATAAAATAAGAATAATGATAGTTATATATAGTTTTGTATTCATTTTACCTTTCTTTTTCTTACCGTTCCAAGTGCAGATAATACAGTGTTAGAACCCAGGCTTCTGAGGATATCGTCACAAACAGCGCTGTCCAGGCAACTCATCAAGTAGCCAACCAGTGGAGTGTAAAGCCGTGTAAGGAAAAGGAAAAAGAAAGAAAATGTTGTTTTTGACGGCAAAAAGGAAAAAAGAACAGAACTTTGTGGCCAAGAAAATGGAGGATACAGGCTAAAGAAACGTATTAGATTGATGCTTGCTGATTTGTCAGTATAACAATAATAATTTTGTCTTAGCGCGTATTATTTTTGTGATATTGCCAGCATCGGTAGCGAAGTCGGTAAGGCGCCGATCTACGGTGCGAGAGGGCTCCGGTTCGAATCTGGACGAGGCATGTATGACGTATTGTCCTTCCCCTCATTTCTCTCTTATCGGATCTGAAGACATAGGGCCGTAAAAACCTCTTACCTTACCTTAGGTACCTAATGTAGCAATTTTGTAGTTATTTATTTAATTAGCTAATTACAGGAAACAAGCCTTGGTTTTATCAACACCGCAAAGAGAAAATGGCTGACAGAAACCCTTGCCAATCGAGTCAATCACTACAACTGCCCAATGCGATTCAGATTCTCGAATGCTTCCTTGCGAACATACATAAATTAGCAGTAAGAGGTATGTAATACAAGGTTGAGGTTGATTTGATATATTTGTAAATATATGGGGAAATATATTTCGCGATCAATATTACTAGTGGGCCGCAGTGTCTAAGCGGTTAGATCACTCGCCTTCCACCAAGGCGAGCCGGGTTCAATCCCCGTCCACAGAATATTTAGGAATACAGAAGTGAAATAGCCGGTAGGCCAGTGACTCAGTCACACACGCCAGAAAAATGGCTTCCCTGGCCAGCAACATGGCGGAAACACCTACTGCCAATCAACGTGAGACAGCTGCTCTGATTATCGACAGCCAGGCCAATAGGAAACCTGCCGTAACATGCAGGAGCCAAACACACGCAAGGCTGTCATCAATGGTCTCGGGAAACCAATGAGCGGCGAAGTTCGCCAATATCAAACGAGCCGCCACGTCGTTTCGCGTCTGTATTACAATTTATTCTGTGCCCCGGCCAGGTAAGCCATGCCTTACGATGTCGCCGGTCGTGGGCGGGTTTTATCAGGGTTCTCCCATCCACCCCACCCCTTCATTTCGAATATACTCTACACTAACACTATTTATGCTCATCGGCATTCAAGACTTTTGCCTACGGTGCCGTAGAACCTACGTCACTTCATTTTCATGTATGTGCGTATCAGTTACGACAATGAAATACTACATAATCAGAATAGGTAAATTGCAGAAGTAGGAATAATGTATTCTGGTATGCTAACATGAAACATTCATACAGACGTGGCAACATATACGGACTGCATTTTTCCACATATTGTTATAAATCTAAATAAAATAATAGTATTACAAATAATTTGGCTATGGAAGTTTGTTGTGATTATGGTATGGTGCACAAGAGAGGTATATTTTAGGCGGACTAAATTAAATAGTTACGTACTTCATGACAAAATGGACCACTTCTGATATACTTCGGTGTCCCCTGATATTGTTTCTCTCGGAGTTAGAATGGAAATTAGGAAAAATAAAACGCGTATTTGTACAATCAAACTAGTAGATAAAACAAAGCCAGCGAAAACTACAAACCGGAGGAAGATGTTTATGCTAAACATGTACTGAAGAACATAAGAATTTTATTATCCAATATATATAATTTTACGTAAATAAACATGTCGCGAACCCTCCCTCTACATACACACACTCACACAAATATTTTGTAACTTCATATATACATCGTATTTTCAATGTCGATATTATTTTTGCTGCTGTCTGTACGGCAAAAGCGAATGGGAGGAAAAACAGTCTTCTGAAATAATGAACCAATCATTTATAAAATAATGCACAACATTTGTGTACTATTATAGTAAGAAAACGCAAGAAAACACAATCCCAGAGGATCTTCGTCTGGGATAGTTTTTTCTTGCGTTTTCTGTGTTTTTGTGTGTTTTTTGTATTTTGTTACTTTTTCTTTCAATATAAGTTTGGTCAACAAAACGTGAGCAATGGCGTATGTCCACAAACCAATAAATTCGAATAAAAGTTTATTTTAGTCAATTTTTTATGTTTTGTGGAACGTTCTTACTGCTACTGCAGCTTGTAAGTTTAACATTCAGATTTCTCCTGGTATTTAAATTCATTATTTTGTTGTGTGTATAGGGATCTAACATGCACATATGGTAAATGTTTATTTTTATAAATCTGTTCACTCAAAAATAAAGTTTCCTAGTAAAGAAAATTGTTATTTCAACCAACTGTCTAATTAGTATATTTTAGGAATGAGACATGTTTAAATAACCCCATCTTGCATCTTGGAACCTCAAAATTTCCCGGGGAAGGACTCCAGGACCCTCCGTTTTCTTTGGAGTTGTGTGTTCCTAAACAATGAAATAAATGTCAGACCCATTTTTATGAACTGCATTCATAAGACGCCACAGAGCGGTGCCTGTAATGACTATAGATTGATATTTTGTACAGTTAGATTTGAAAAAACCTAGTTTACGTGTGTTTATCCCACGCAAAATGCAACTCACACATTGACATAGTGTACCATTTCTTAAAATAAACAAATTCGGTTACGTAATAATTTAATCTGCAAAATCTACACAGATTTATGACACTACGCGTACACATAAAAGGTAACTAGCATCTGCAAGACAAACATTTCTTCCTGCGAGTCAGAAACAAAGTTGAGACGTACATAATAGCACGGAGGAGTAGTGACGCTACCTCTGTAGAAAATGAAACGCATATGGCTTCGTGTTTTCCACGGTTTCCAGAGTTACCACCAGGTGAAAGCTTGGATGATACTTACTAACAACCGTGTCTGCATAGTTGGTTTAGTTGTTGAGTGTTTCTGTCTGTAATTACCACGCTGTCATACAAATGTAACACCCAACCTTACGTATTTTCAAACAGTACTGTATGTCATTACAAGAGAGAGATAGGAAGGATGTTTTTGACCTTGGAAGCACACCAAAGGCACTAACACTGTTGTTTACGTGAAGGTAAAAAAAGGGGGTGGGGGCTGTAAATTGCGTTGAATTCGTCTAATGGTCATGTTCCTGTAAAGCGACTTAAAAAAAAAACATTGCGTTCTAGACATTATTTTTAAAACATTTCTATATCGGATAATTTTAATGGCATGCAAACTAATTACCTACATTTGTATGGTATTACGATGTAAAATGCCGTTTCCCGCACTAAAATCCGTTCATGGGTTGCCGAGTTATTTCTGTAGAAAAATTTGCTCATTATGGTGCTGCCTCGTGGTGGTGGCATTCTGATTTAAAATGGGGGCATTTAGCCTTAAGAAGTTACAGAAAAATTGGCATTGATCTTGCAGCGGTGGTTTAGATCTTATTTGATATTTGACCGGTACTATTAATAATAAATTGAATGTTTTTTTCTATCTACAATTACTGTATCTAAAGTGTATTTTTTTTTTACCAGGAATCATAGTTATCAAACACATGTCTTTACAAATAGTTTCTGACACTTCATACTCGTCAATTTCAGAATTTAACTGATTTTGTTTCTTGTTGTTGAAGCTCTCATTTCAATTTTGAGTCAGTATAATCCTGGTATTTTCTGAAATTATTTAACTGTTTGTTTTCTGTGCTTCAGTTAGGTTTCACTTTTTGTTTCTTCGTAAGTGATGATGTATGAGAAAAATCAGGCAACAAAGCACAAAAGATATATTTTACGTCTGTTTTGTTTTCTTGTGGGTAGGCAATTTCTTGAATTTCATCTTCATTTGTTCAGCGTTTCACGAACTCATTACTTTTATCATTAAACTGTGATGTTCCTGCAGTTTGAACTTCTAAATAAACCAACGTTTATATTTTCAATCTTTTTTGTTGCACTTAACGCTCATGATTATAAATTACTAATAACAAATATATTTGTAAAGGAACGTATATTAATATTAGCTTACAAGCTTTCGGTCCACCTTGCATTCAAACGATAGAGGGGCTGGAATAGCATTCAAGATGTGTAAGGAAATTTTCTTCACGTGGTTTGAATGAAATGCTTTTATTTCTTGTTTTGTTGACATCTGGTTTTTTTCTTCAATTGTGAGTGTATATTTTGACGTTTTTTTCCATAACTTTACTTCACTCAATGCCATCCTAGAATTCGGCCTCTACTCTTATTTTGATTTCATTCATTGCAGTAGTTCGTTTGTTTTTAACTTCAAGCATCATCTATTTCTTTAGTATTGTTGGAATCTCTTTAACAAACTGCATTTGGTTTTCGGATGTGGCAATGCATGGCTCCTAAATATATTTATTTTTCTTCATCAGTTAGTGGTATCATCGGTATTGTATATTTATATTTATCAGCAATAGCTTTTGTTTCACCTATTAACATTTTTACAAAAACACTAAATGCATTTTTTCCTTGAAAAGATACTCGAGCTTTATAATCATCATTTTCGTATTTTGCATAATAACAAAGCTAATTGATTTTATGTTTTTGTATAAGACATATATTAAAATTTAATTTCTGCATTTTTGATTTGTTGATCTGTTATATGGTATATTTCTCGAAATATTTCTTTATATAAACCAGAATCAATGTCTTCAGTTATATTTACATATTTTTCCATTAATTCATATTCGTTAATAAATTTTGGTTTGGTTCACAAGTATCTATTTTTAATAAACATTAAAAATCAGTATTTATATAAAAAATTGAACCCTGAGATAATTTTGGTAATTTGAATTTGTTATCAGAATATATTTTTTGACCATTCTGGGGGTGGTGTTCCAATTTTATATCAACATTTATTGTGATTTTTTTGACATCCAGAAGTATATATTTTAATTCTACCAGGGTTTGGTATAATCTCTCATATTATTGCACATGAAAGAGGTAAAAAAGAAGTATTCGGTAATTTAGGTATAATTTTCGCTATAGCTGCTATTGCATAACTAGGTTTGGTAGTTTGAGCACACCACATATTTACTGTAGGTATAGATGTAGACACACGAGCTTATTTTACTTCAGCTACCATAATTATTGCCGTACCAACAGGAATTAAGTTTTTTAAACGACTAGCAACAATATATGGATCTAAATTAACATTCTGACCATCGTGTTTATGATCAATAGAGTTTGTATTACACTATATTACACATGATTTTTACCACGAGGGATATTGGTTCGAACCTCCGTGGGCGCATCAGAAAAAAATGCACGCTACTTGTTCAGAATTTAAAAAGAATCTCTACAGTGTATGTGTTTTTCAGAGCCATGCAACCGTTTGTAAAATATAGACTTGTAAAGTCACAAAGTTATACGTTTTAATATTCTCCACTACAGATATTTAACTAGCTGGCCAGAGCTCTATGAATGACTCGAGTCGACACGTTCACGCCCGCCACATACCCCCCTCTAAGCCCCCCTGACACCTTACCAGCCTAGGTGTAGTGTGATCAGTCTCTGTCTCTGTCTTTCTCTCTCTCTCTGTCGCTCTAGTACACACGCTTCCAGCAGTCTCCACGCGAATAAAATAAATGTATTTTAATTTGCTCGATCTGATTTAATTGTTTTTAAAAAATTGTGATGTTATTGAAATTAATCAAATATACGTGTTGGTCTCTTTTTAAATATTAATTTTTTCGCAATTGTTAAACTTGACGAATTATATTACATAAAAAAATCGTATTTTGGAAGCACTTTTGTAATTCATGGTGGATAGAAATATGACGGTCTCTGATATTAATATGCAAGGTAAAAATGAATCATAGTCATGTTTAAATAGAAAAAATACTAAAGACTCTTCTTACATTTTTTGTTGTACTGCAATTAGTTTCATGAAAATTATGTTTTTGTCTGACTACGATATGTAGGGTAGAAAGAAGGGGTAGTGTATAGTTAAGACGAGCAAATTAGAAATATCTGTTCTGTATATTAGTTATACATTGTTGGTTAGTGTAAGTAGGTTTATATAATTATTTACGTATGGAAAAGTTAAGAATGGTAAGGGTGAGAGAGAGAATTTAGTTAGCGACCTACATCGAAGACCTTAGCACTGGAAGAATGGATAGATTTTAGTCTGACTGTGAGATAGGAACTTGAAAGGAAATAAAGAGGTAATACATATGGAAGAAACTCTTAAATATATGAAATAATGAAATTGGTTTCAAACTTACATACTATGTACAAAAGCGAATGAATAAAAGACCTGCAGTTTTACACGTAATCATTTTACTCTGACTTATTAGTATAAGGTATTTCACATACATGTTGCGCATCGTATATGATGTCTGTTGATGGTGAAAAATTATCGACTATACTGGACGAGATCTTCCATCTTGAATGATAATAACTCTTAACTACTGGAACCTTACCCTTCGAAGAATGTTACAAGCTACTGGCTGTACCGTAACCTTCTACAGATATGTCCTTCAGTAAGAGGCGAGATGTATTTTCAGAAAGTAAAATGTAGACATTTAAGGTGAGAAAAATTTTGGTATCTTGGTTTGCATTACGAGACAAAATACAGAGTCAAGATACGAACTACAAATGGTTGCTTCCCTTTATCTATCAAACGATATTTTTGTGCTAGCAAAGAAATGCGAAATGTATATATGAATGCACTTAAAAAAAAAACACGAAAATCGGTAACAAACATGTTTGCAATACTTGATAAAAGAAAAAAGGAAAAAAAAAACTTATATTAATAACTGGAGTAAGTATACGAATAGCAGTAGTCGGGAGAGGTGATGTTTCAATAGTTAAGAGGTAACATTACCTCCAGTGAAGGTGGAAAATATTCGTGTGTGTTCTTACCGCAAGCATGTATTAATGGAAAAATATCAGTATGTGTGCGTGAAGTTGGATGACATTAAAGTATTATTTAAAGTATGTACCAGTGAGAAAACTTGGATATCTTGATTGGACAAAGCAACAACTAGAAACGATATACGGGTTAGTATTTGATAAGGTCTCTTCTCTGTAGCTATAAGTCGTCATTAAAGAAATTGTAACCATTACGTGTTTAACTTTGTGAGAATCGACGTCAACACCTTCTAGACACCAGTGCAACTTGTGCTACAAGACATTTGCGTGTGGATACGCTGTACGGAGACAAGGAATAAGTTAATGTAATACAAACCAGTGTCGTACAGCATATTGATGTTAGAGATGTAGACTGTATGCACGTACAGCATAAAAGTACATGTCATGATATTCTCCCTGGGAAGCCACAAGATTCGACGATGGAATGAACTTAGGAGAAAATTGTACCTACTACGGATGATGTGTAATGGTGAAGCCTTCATTAACTTCTGTTTCGTATCTGAACAGCCCGGAATATTTGCAAATGACTTCAAGATACCGTTGTTGAATCAGTGACATGATTTACAGTACATGTTGACATGGTAGGGTAGGTGGTATGAGACGAAAAACATGTATGAATAAGGACTGTTTGGTTTATGGGTGTTAGAAGTGCGGGTGCGAGTTCATGTGTATTAATACGTCTATCAGTCAATTAAGAATGTGACGAGATGATTACGACGAACATGATAAAAGTGGAGAAGCTAAAGCATCTACGGTTGTACACGTTACAGATATTTATAATAAAAATGTAATTGTTCTGAAGTGTTTGGGTTTCTGAGGCAGTCTGAAGACATAATATTGAAATAAAATCAGCAAGGACTAACGTACATTTCATCATAATATGAAAAAAAATTCGGTTCGATAACATTGAGAAGAGGGGGAAAATCACTGAGTTAAGAAAATAAAATTTATGGTTGTAGGGCTATTTCACTAAACTGATACCGTATTAAGTCACACATTTTAGGAAAGCGAACAGGACGAAGCACGTACCACTGTATGTTATTTATTAAGTTGAATGAATAAGTGATGTTAGTGTCAGGTTATATGCGACGTAACTTACCTATGACCACAACTCACTTCGAAAATAAAAATAGAACAAATTACGTTTGATATTTCCTGTAACTAGTGGGATTGGTAGCAGTGAATCAGAATTTTATCTTCATCAGTGAATAAGTTATGATGAGATGTGAGCTCGTGTTGAACAACTTCGACAAGCACTGCGGTAGCTTCACCTCTGTTGGCGATATCTTCGCCGGAGATAACTAGCACTACCGCCATGACAATGACTATGACGGCGCATGGGACTTCCTTGTCAAAACTGGGAATATATGTCACTGGGTCAACGAAGCATGGATGATGCTTCTGTTACGAGGTCTTAGTTTGCATTGTGATGACACGAAGTTGATGAGAACACTAAACTAAGGTTTTTTTGTTGCTTAATCAAGCAATACAGGGACATGACTATGATAGTTTTAAAGTGAAGACTAAATATATTTTCAAGGTAAGCGGTGTTTGATTTACAAGTAGTTGATTATATATTATAAGTAAATAAAATGGAATGACTGGGGGAAAAAGAGTTTTTTAATTAGCTTGGATGTTTAACCAGTATAACTATTACGATTAAAATATTTTTATTCGTGTAAAAAGTAAAGATAGAGTAAAAAATAGTAATATATGAAACTGAAGTAGCTGTTCTAGTATATGGAAGCAGGCCAGTGATATGAGATTCGATGATGGTATTTTCATGGCTGCGTGATGTCGTGTATATGTAACTGCTCGCTACGCATAGAGAAAGTCATATCTGCGTATATGTGTATTGTAGAAGAGCGTAAAGAACAGTTCGGAAAGGCTCTGACAGGACTGTTGGAGATTGAAGGTAGAGTTGTGAGGGGCTATTCGATGGTCGGTGCGAGGGCATAGGAGGGGCGTGATTAGCATAAGTAGTATGAATATGAAATTGAACGTTAATTTCTTCGATGGGGTGATGTATGCCATGTTTGAAAGTAGTCGAAGAGTATTGCATATGTAACTGTCCTGATAAATATGGTATTTTTAAAACGAATGATTGATTTTATCGGAAATTGAAGGAAATGTAGCTAATTTGGTAGGAGTATGAGTGTAGACGTCGTAATTATGTAAGAAATAAAGTCCTTGTAGGTATAATAAAAATATTTTTCACAAAGTTTTTTAATAATTGATGGATTTTATTGGGACTTGATTGGATATAGCTAAGAAATAAGTGATGTTTAAGTAGTATTCATTAATGATATTAAAATAAAATTTTGAAATTGTTATTACAATATTAAAAAAACCGATAATTTTGTTATTGTTGTACAATGCGTAGTCTCAATCGTTGGTCGTTACTACTTACGGTCATCTAGCTGCTATGTGAAGACATAGATGTCATGCTGTTTTAGTGAGAATTATAAAGTAAATAATGTTTAGACGATGGGTAAGAAAGTGGTTGTAAAGTTGGGAGAGGGGGGTATAGTAGTTTGGGCGGGTTATAACACGAGTGTAGGTGAGAGGTGGAAAGAAGTGGAAGGGAGGGGGGAAATTCATCACGTGACTAGAGTCAAATTAAAATACTTGCTGGGTGGGGTAGGGGAGGGGAAGGGATATGTTAATATACATATGTAAAAAGTGGTGGGGGCGTCAGTGTTTCGATGGAGCTCGTCCGGATAAGACGTGTCGGTAGTTGATTTAATTAAATAATTTTTATATAAAAATTTTTTTATAAATAGATTTTATTAAAAAGTTTTTTATAAATAGTTTTTATTAAAAAGTTTTTTACTACAAAGATTTTATATAAAATTAATTTTATTAGAATTTTATTTATTAAGTATGTGCGGGGTTATAATGGAATGAGAAATCGAAAAAATGTTTGGAAGAAACACCAAGATGGCGGCCGGAAACAAGATGCAGGTAATAATTTTTTCGGATTTTTTTCGGAATTTTTTCGGAATTTTTAATATTTTTGAAAATTTGGAAATTTTTTGAAAATTTGTAATTTTTTGAAGTTTGTAATTTTTTTTGAAATTTTCGAAATTTTGGGAAATATTGGTAATTCGACACTCAAGGTCACGGTTAAAGGTCAAGGTTATCCAACATGGCGGCCGGGGCCATAACATCACAACATGGCGGGTTGTGCCTCACTCGGGCGGGTGCCTCACTCCGGCTCCATGTCCCAGAAGCCCCATAATCATACTACTGATATTAAAGCATATTGGAAGATCATCTTAAATCTAGTAGATTAGCTCACAGTTTTATAATACTCTGTGTGTGGGTGTTTTGTTTCATCTAGTTCGTCGGCTATTGTGTCCAACCTTATGTATGTAATGTACATATACAAGTTAAAAAATATTATCTGCTAGGATTGCGTGCTAAGAAATAAGGTGGACACAAAATTTCATTAAGCTGATGCCTTAAACAACTCATGTAGTGCAAACATAACAAAATAATTAATATATCAGTAACCAGAGGAATTACTATAAATTAAGAACAATAAATATGCAGCAGAGTGAATAGCAAAATGTATTTTTAATTAAAATATTGGACAATTGAACAAAATGAACTGAAAATTATAAGGAATAATACTATTGTAAAGTACATACAGCACAGTTATCATTAAAAATCATATACAGGGCCAAGAAATCCCTTTAAATAGTCTGTTCCCTGGAGTGCACCCCAGACAGTCTAATTAAATTATTATGACACATGATGTCATGTATATAACAGGCAAATAAATTAATAAAGGTTTATCATATTGAAATCTTAGCTGAAGAAGTGTCGATCGATGATAATGACGAAATGCAACACACATCGTTATTAAAAGTTTATGTAGTGGCATAGAACATATCTGAAAGTAGCGGAGAGCAGACGCCCCGGGAAAGGATATGTTGAAACAATACCAGACGGTCACAGTAGAAGAATAAAGGATTTCCAGGAAACAGCCTCCAAAGGCTGGGGAACCGCCATTAGACATGAGTTCCAGTATTGGTAATTCATTGAAATTGAGCTCATAGATGTAAACATTAAACTTAAACTTAGATTTTAAATACTTAGATTGTGCAGTTGTTCAACAGTCGAATTATCGAATACCTGAATATTCGAATAGTTGGATAGTTAAAATATGGAATTTTTGAACCCCCACTCGGAGGCTAAACCAGATTAACTTCTTGAAGCACCCAGATAAATTTAAGTAAATAGAATAAGTGGCTCACAAAATCATTTCTTCACCTAAACAAAATACTGAACACTATATGACGTAGGAATATGAAATTTACACAGGAATTAATTCCCATAGCTTTAGTCTTCACAAAACACAGGAGCAACACGGGCTATGTCATTTATCTTCTAGTAGAGGCAGTAGAGTGCGCCGAAATAACGGGAGAGACAAAATGCAGTGACGCTAGGATAGTTCAGTTCGCGGCCACTAGATCGCGCGGGTATGTTCAAAACTGCAAGCTTTGCATGATCACAGGACGCACGCCCGCAAGGACACAGGCACTGTGAGAAACGTGGCTGCCAGCACGGATGGTATTTCTTGTGGGTTATATTACAATGTGATAGTGTTGTCGCAGTGGTGAGATACTGGCTGTGGAGCAGCCTGGGTGTGGTCGCTTGTCTGAACTGAGAACTGTGCAATAAAATGTAGTGCAGCAAGCAGAGAAAAAGAGCGTGAAAGTAAATAATCGTAATGCCCTTCAATTATTAACAAAATTTGAATTCAATTTACAAACCTCTTTCATATTTAAAATAAAAAAAACATGTGCGAGAAAATTAAAATAACATAAAACTGATAAAAAGTACAACTGCAAAATGCAAAGTTTTTAAAATAAAGACATTTTATGGCATGCAGGTAGATTATAAAATAGTTTGTATGTATGTATATAATGTTAAGAAGCATGGCTTAATTTTTAGTCTGTTAGTAGAGAGAATGGAAAATGCAAAAAAAAAAAAAAAAAAAACACTGTAGAGCTATGTTGCGGTTGTACAATTGTACGAGGATTATTTGACATGGTTCAACAGTTTGCAGGCAAATAGTAATGATTAAGACTGTCCCAGCGCTAGCATTAAAGATTGGGTGAACGTGGACAGGTAGAAAACACAGCCTAAGAAAGATAGAAATTTGTAATAAACAGCAAATTGAAGATATTTACAACACAATACCGGCCACAGGGGTAAAATTATGTTTTTTGAAGGCGGAATATTTTTCCATATTTTTTAAAGTTATAAGAACCTCATAACTAACAGGCTATTAGATGTACGTAATATTCGTTACAATTGCTCGTTTTATCAATAAAAATGCATCAGAAAAGTCCGCGAGGGTACATATGTAGCTTAACACTGTGTAAACTATAAGGTAAATAAAAAAATTGTCGAGGTCATTGCGGCCGGCGTGACTGGGAAGCCGTGTGGCAGATACTCTTGTGGAGTCGAACGGAGACCAGTCAACCCGCACAGGGTTGCCATATATACTGCAAGCACTCAACACGCGCGCCCTGTGCCCACTCAATCCTTGCGAAGTTTCTCCGCGGAAAATACGTTCCGGCAAACAACGTGAAGAAAAATAAGCCAAACACACACCCTTCTCTATCTGCAAAGAGGAAGCCTGTGAGGAACAAGATGGTTTGCGTTCTTGCTGTAATAAGGTCGACATATGACGTTTATTGAAATAATGTGTGCTAAGAAATTGTAGGCCTACATATTTAACTGTCTCACAGAATGTTATCACTTTATTCAGTGACATTAATGATTATTCTTTTGAGCTTGGCCATTCAAAAACCTCGTCAATTGCATACCATACGTTGTACTTGATTTTTACTCTGGTAAGACGGGTACACGCCATTTACCCGAAAACCGTTTTCCCGAAAGCGTCGGGTAAACGACTTTCGGGAGAGTGAATTTCGGGAATATGAATTTTAATGAAAACTACTTTCGGTAAAACGACTATTTGGGAAAATAATTTTCGGTAAAACGACTTTCAGTGAAGTTGAAGGTGATACTGAAAAATTCGGTGAAATGACTTTCGGTGAAACGACTTTCGGCAAAACGAATGCACAATTATATTTTTCGGGAAAACGATTTTCGGGTAAACGAATGTTTGAAAAGATAAGTGCGGTTTATTAATTTCGGCAAAACGACTTTCGGCGAAACGACTTGAGGCGAAAAGATTTGTGGTTACAATAACACTGTGACTAGTTTAGTAAGGTACTTAAAATTTCGGTGGAACGACTTTCGGGTAAACGACTTTAAAAAAAATAACAGTTGTTTCTGACTGCTTTTTTACCCTGGTGGCGTGTACGACACTAAACCACTGTGTTTAGTTCAGATTTTATTCATAGGTGGCAGGGCGAACATCTTTCTCGAAATACTAGAGTTGTTAGTGTTATGATGGCGCCCAAGTTCAATAAAATGCCAGCAGGTGGCGTTGTATGTACCTCCGCACTTTATTTAGAGAGAAAATTATTTCGTCTCGTCTGCCGAGAAGCCCACATTTCCTTTAATTTGAGGCATATTGAAAGGCAAAACAGTGCGATATATTTTTATAGTTGTAGCTAAAAACCTATTTGATTGTGGTGTTACAAACTCCAAAACTTAGTGCCGGACACTGGGAAGTTAATGGTCAGAGCCACGTTCATCGGCCATTGAGCTCGGTGTGACGGTCCATAAATGTTTTGGATATTTTCACGTACTGAAACAACCATAACTCTCTTGGAAATCAATGTAGATAAGGTGGTAAATGGACAAGAAACTTGACGTACGTAAATAACTGAAATTATTTTTTCTAAACTAAATGCACAAATGCTAGTAGGTAATGTAAAAAAGTGGATAAATGTGTGTAGCAGGCACAAAAACCATGCTTTTCAATATCACTTTCAAATTTTTTTCTCGTTATAACAAAATACTAAATAATTACAGACATACTTTGTTATTAAACAGTAGACAATTTTTCTAATGAGAAAATACAAATGTCTTTGAATGTTTCTTGCAATGGGACAGAATAACGTACTGTATTGT
>PNEQ01051574.1:0-18412 GCA_003012365.1 Medauroidea extradentata
ACATATTCAGCAGTCAAACGCACACAACATGAACACTGGGGAAGGGTTCAACTCGCTACGGCAATTAAACTGACAGTCCCGATAAAATGCACAAAATATATTGACAGAAATAATCCGGGTACATAAGTTAACATAGCCAACACCAGGCTTAATCAGTACAAAATCCGAAGGCAATCGCTGTTATACCAGTGATACAAATGTGACAAGAAAAAAGCCTCACAGGCATCAAAAACACCAATACGCTAACTGAAACGGTCAATGCCGCAATTAACAGGCACAAATTAAGCAACTGGGCACGAGCCTAACGCTCGCCCCATACTTGCCTCCCGACCGCGACGACACATCCCCGAGGACAGTGTAGGGAAAGACTGGTAACGAAAGAAAAGTAAATGAAGCAAATGCGAACTGAAAAAGACACTTACCAGTCAACGAGGATGTGCAGCCGCGGGCGCGAGCAAGCACAGGTAACCCACACGAGAGCTCATTACTAACTGAACTCCTCTCCGGCCGCGAGGAACCGGCTCACACTGGGAAGGAGGGAGAGAGAAGGGAGGCGGGGAGGGGAGGCACGACGTCCGCCGAAGACGGCCGAAGGTCTAGAGAGGAGGGGCGGGCTACGTCAGAGAACGTCACATGAGGCCAAGTCACAGATAATCGTTCGGTTACACTCAGATACCAGAAGTCAAGGGGGGGGGAAACCACACAATATGGGCAGGCATACATTAACTCGGGCTGAGCCCAGCTCAAAGTTTATGTTTGTGAGTGTGCCATAAGTGTACATTGCAGTGTGTATTAACAACTGTGATCCTGGAGATGAAAATCATGAACCTATAGAAGACAAGAGCAAAAATCTATGTTATACACGTACTGTGTGCATTAATAGTGTTTCTGATAGCATATTAACTGTAGCACCATTAATCTAACTATAGGCTGGTTTATGTACATATGCTGTGAAATTAGAAGTTACTTTTGTGTAACATCCATTTACAGTAGTGTGTCGTTTGCTGTATTTCTGTTTGTGTTTTTGTTTCGTCTCATCGTTGTGTCGCATGTCAACTTAGGTTTCTTTTTTTATATTTTTGTTATTTCTTTTATTTTCTTTTTTATTCCTTGTTTTATCTGACCAGATTCCAGTTTTGGAATTTCATGTAGTGTATGTATCCTGATGACTAAAGCATACTCTGCTTATTTATGTTTTCTTGTCTTATTTTTAGTTTTCTTTTGACAGTCATTTATTTCGCAATGGAGTATGTCCAAACAGACAAATCCAGTATCTGCTTATAATATTTTCCTGCGCATAATATTTTTTTTTTATTTTTTTTTTCTGCACTCCTTCCTTTAAAAACATTACAACAAGGTTCTACTGTACTTCGCAGTTTACATTCAAAATATGTTGGGACATGTAAACAAATATGGCCACCGCCATGTTCCCACTTCAGTAATAGCACACGCAACAAATTAGAGCACTTCATTTTTAAGCCACCATAGATTTCATTGCCAATTCTAGGTATTAAAAATACCATCAGTGAAATTTGGTAACTGAACGAATAAAAATAAGTAAGCAAAGAATCGTAGTTCAGTAATCACATAATGTAAAGGGCAAGATTTTTGGTTTGAGAAGACGTAACTCCGGAAGTTTTCAGATGGCTTCTGCTGGACTTGGCTCAGTACATGTCCAAAGGGTATTATTGTGGGAGACATTCCACTCTGTAGCATCGCTAGAAGAAGATATTCAACGTTTTACTCAATTAGTAGGTTAGTCCACCTAAATTTGGTCCACCTGAACATGCTTCCCTACAGACATGCTCGCCGCCATCTCTTTGCCTCTACAGTTGCAACACGTCTGCCTACCTCGGCCGACATAACAAGAGTCTCGTAGTGGCGGACCTTGCCAAGCCAAGCCAGCTGTGTCTCCCTGCAGCGCTCTTGGCGGCCATCCAACGCTCTAAGGAAATAAACAGTTACTAAAAACTAAAACTATGTTAAATTTAATGAACAGTTACAAAATTAATAATCGTAAACCACATCTCAAGTGAATATATTGCTTTCTAAAACATGTCACCTTAAATTGCAAGATGAAGTTAAGTACTTTTAGCGACATGTCTTTTGATTGGCCCACGCCGGCCCATGCAATACACATCTCTGTCTCTGTTGCACATTCAACATTTGCGGATGTGCACATGCACTCTAGTGAAAAGTAATAAAAAACTGTTAAAATCTAAATTTAGCTCTTCCAGGAACTGAGAAAGCACACCTGTGCCATTACACTAAAACTAGTCAACAATACACCCAGCCTGAAGTTAAACACAGTGAGGAGTGTTTGTGGGAAACAATATAAGTGCCAGAAAATTAACATTTTGGAGTTTTCCATTGATAAAAATATACGTCCTGTAAGCAACCATATTGTGGTCGATTTTATTGCAATCCTGTGTATAAATGTAACATAGCGTTTGAATTATATAACTACGTATTTGTGATGGTTTATTTTTTAATTTCCTGAAAAAGTTACTATTTAGCACTTACTATATCATTTCCCACACACACTCTCAAAATACTGTTAAAATAATTTTAACTGCTGCAAATACTGATATTCTAATTAAACTAAAAGACACAAAGTAACCTTAATCCGAACAAACTAGGTAAATTAAATACAGTATAAAATTATATAATTTTAAAGCTGATACAGATAAAGACCAGACATCACCCTTCTAAACTTGTCAACAATACCTGAAGATAATAAACTAAATTGATGTACGTAAATCATTTCAATAAATTACACAAAAAACTGAATAATAATAAAACTAATAAGATAGGAAATAATTAAGGCCTAAGTGGTTGGCTGTACTGCCTGACAATGCGCTTACTAGCTGGGTTTGCAAGGTAATTTTTTAATGTTGTTTATATATGCGCACGTCCCATACACAGCAAAGAATAACAATACCTATTTAATTTTATAAACATGTTCCTTGTATGGTTAGAGAAATTAAAGCTGACTTAAACAAGAAAAGTGTTATTTTAAAGCATTTTTAGGGTTTTATGGGACAAAAGTTGTTTGGAAATATTTTTTTGATATCAGCAATTTTGTGAGGCCATTCTAATGCACTGTGAAGCCTCGGAAAATGGGGGTTGGTGGAATTAAAAATTGGCTGAGTGGAAAAATTATGACCTGTGGATTACGTGTTTGAAAGTAAGGAGTGACAGAGTGAAGGAAATTCGTCGTTGCTGCCCATCTGCCAGCAAGCTTTTAATTTTAAAATTTATAGCAGCTTCAGGTAAACACAAAGTCAGTGAATTGAACCCGTAACTATAATCTATTGAATAAAATTACAGAAGGTTTGAGTACTCACAGGCTGGTACTGCTTGATAGTCACACATGTTAAAGGATGAACACATTGTTGCGCGGGTGCTGCGCGACAATGTGTTTGTCCTTTTATGTGTGTGACTATCTAGAAGCACCAGCCTGTGAGTACCTCTACCTTCGTTTTATTCAGTTGGTTTAGTCTAGCGGCCAAAGCCTTCTTCACTTACATTGTAACTATATTCTGTGTAAAGTGACTCTTGCACAGTAAATTTGGTTATACTGACAGGTCCTTGTAGTGATGATTCTCAATAGGGATAGTTTAGCTCACCACGTAAAGTCATCATTATAGTTCTGTTGCACTGAATGTATTCCCAGCTGTGACTTTTGGAAAATTGTTTAGCCCGTTTAATTATAAATCAGTTGTTAGTGTGTAAATTTGCCATCTGTTAACATGAGTGTTTGTGACAGAGTATTACATATGTGCTGTATCGACGGCTATTCTGCCACTACGTTGCTCATTTAAGTGCAGGCATTTATGTTAGTATCGCTTTGTTGTTTTGTGTAACTGTAGAGTATCAGGCTGGCTAACATTTCCACACTTTAAACACTATTGCAATGGGGATCTGTTAGTGAGTGTGTGTGTATGTTTTGGCAGCCCTACACGCCGGGCAGGTGCCCCAACGTGCTCAAGTGGAAGCCCCTGTGTCTCAACTCTGTTGACTTCAAACTGAAGATTGTCATGGAGGAGGGCCAGGGGTGAGAGAGACATCACTCCAATCTAAGTATTTTCAAATAGCAGCCCTCTATTTTTAACATTTGATCACAGCGAAACATTTTAGTATGAACCTTAGTACAACTGCCTTATTATTAACAGTAGAAAATAATTACTTGAGTTCTGTCTTTCTTATCATCTTTCAAAGTTGTGTTCAAAATTGGGGACATTCGTTGTATGTGTCTGTAGTGGTTATTGATTAAGGTGCTGTTTTTATTTTATATTTCCCAGAATATTCATACAGTGAAACCATGCTAACAAACACCTCATTAATACAGAGTTCTTGTTAATACAATTTGGTTTTTGTTTCCCTGGGGATGAACTGAGACATTGAAGGTTTATTTTATAGGATCAAAAAATTTCGTTATTAGGTAAAATAGGATTTCATTAATTACACTGATAAAAATATGTCACCATGGAAATATGAATGTTTGTGTTGTGATAATAAACTTCCTAAAGTAAATTTTTGGGGAAATTTTTCTAGTGCTTGTAAACACCTCATTACAAACTGAAGAAGATACACAAAGATACAGTTACCATAGAATCCTGATTTTAAGTGTACTGGATTTTAAGTGACAGTAGTTTTGAGATGTCATTTTCAGGTTTTGTCAAAAAATTAAACGTCAGTTTGACTCAATTATAAATGGGCATCTGTTTTGAGTTTATTATTCTGGGGCACCATGAAGTCACTTAAAAATAGGGATCTACTGTAAATATATTTTTTAATTATAATTCTTGATGAAACAGTTGTCAGATGTGCTCACTATAATGTACATTGGTTATTGCTGAAGTGGTAACATGTTAATGTACTTGTAGCAAGATTGGTACACATGAGCATGGGGTGTAATAGAAGACACACTTGCTTCTTTTGGCTGGCCTGAAGTATGAATGAGGCTAGATATGTGAATGGAGGGGTGATGGAATGTCAGTGATGGGAAAACACGGGTGTGCTGATAGTGCATCCCCAGTTAGTTGGTTGGCAGTGTCTTGTTTCCCTCACATTAAAAATTCTCATTGGGATCAGTAAGTGATGGAACCCAGGTTATAATAGTTAAAGGAACGGGTATTAATTGCATTGCTGCAACTTACACGATAATAGTAATATAAGGGTTATTGTGTTTGACGTAAGAGTTTTAGTTTCTGTCATTTGAGTTGTTGTCCTATAAACATCTGTTTTCTAATAAATGTGTATGTGTCCTTCTGCTACAAGTGTTTTCTGTACAAACACATCAAACTAAATATCGTACTGACCAGTATAACATGATATTCTTCAGAAATGTCAGAAACTATAATTCTTGCATGAGACGGACTCTTTATCTCCAACAGGTACAATCTTCTGTGAAATGCATTGTCACCAGACTGCTGCAGGATGTATTGTTGATGTGTATGTTAATTAATTGTGAGTTAATATGTTGTTCAGGATTGTGTCGCGGAAGGTTGGCCAGTTGTTCGTGGGTGGGCTGGACCGACCATTTGCAACCATGAAAGTCACAAAGGTCATCAAGGAGCTCAACAACAAAATAGTGGAGTGCAAGTTTGAGAACAATCAGTGGGTGTTCATGAGAGAGCGAACGGACAAATCTTTCCCTAACAGCTTTGACACTGCCACAGGTAATGTTCTTTAACTCCTTAAGGGAGCAGTCTACTAGAATCGTGAAGAGGCGCGCAGACCTTTAACAATCGTGATTTTATTCGAAACCCATTCAACATGTTGTCACGCGGTTAGGCTACGAAAAGCATTTAAGAATCATATTACAGGTGTATAATTTTGCCATTAACTGTTATCGTTCCTAACAAGTATTTTTTTTGAGTGTGAAAGTGTCTGAATCGGGACTTTTGTCGCTCATTTTTATGTAAGAGTAATCATTTTCACGATATTCGGAATATTATAGACCTGTAGAGCGACTCTTTCTCTTTCGTCGCTTAAGATAAAATTATAGTGTTGTCGCTGAAAGTCCCATAGTAAAAACGGTTCAGCGGGAACCTTGCACGCTAGTTCAGCGCTTGGCTCGTTGAGGCGAAGAGGCGTTTGATGCGCACTTCAAGGTCAACCTTACTGCTCTGAAGCTTTTGAGCCTCTCACGCGCGGGTAGACGGCGCCCGTAATGAAGTTACAGTAGAACCCTCTTATAGTGTTCCCACTTATAATGTTTTTTTCCTGGTTATAATGCTACCTTCATTTGGTCCCTAAAACTGTTTTATAATAGGAAATTACCCTCTTATAATGTTTTCCCATTAATACTGCAAACATTTTTTGGGTCCCTTGAGAAACATTATAACAGGGTCAATTATTCTTAGTGAAGATACAGCATATGTCCGCCGTTATTCAGTCACAACACGCAGTTCTTGTTCCAAATAGACGTGTCGTCATCTGAGCTGAGCGGAAGCTTTTTGGTAGCGCCTGACAACAGTGTGTCTGCCATTGGAGCCTTCCACTCTTTATCTCCCCCTCCCCCCCCCCAAAAACTTCCCCATTTTATCGCTGTTCCTTTGCATTTCCGAAAATTTCGGGCCTCTCTGAATTCTAATGAATGTATTTTAAATAATTTTTCCTGGTCACGATGTTACCTTTTTCCATTTTATTCCTCCAAAATAATTTTAAAAAAATTTTTTTAACGGGCATTGAGAATACTGTCGTAGTTGCGTTGTTGTAGTAGCGGATGGCGTCTTTGCGTGGCTCGACTGTACATATATGAAAATCCAAAATTGTAATCCAAAGTCGTAAATCAATAATTAAAATCAGAAACTAAACACGTTTGAAAGCACAATTATTAACTACGGAAACGTAGCCAACGGTCACCTGGGTTGAAAAGGGGAGGGGGAAATAAAGGGCACAATTATATTTTTAGAACAATGCGCACTTAGTTTGGGGAGGGAAGCGATGTGTCTAGGCAGAAGCATGACTCACGTGACAGTGCCCGGCACCAGCTAGCTGGCTTGGCGAGGGGAGGGGTGGCGGCGCAAGGGTTGCATCCGGCTAACAAATACCTAATCACTTCACGAGGTCACGTACAGCGCCGCAAGCCTGCTTCACATGGTCACGAATCTCGCTGCACGCCTGCTTCACACGACTCACCATACATGTTTCTACTTATAAAATTCACATTTTTCTTGAAATTTTTTTGCAAATTTTTGACGGTTCCTCAAACAGACTTCGCTATAACCGTGTTTTCGCTATTTCCGTGTTCGCTGTGACGGGATTCTACTGTAGTTTTGATAAAATGTCCATTATTTGTTACTTATCATCTGTGACCAAAATTTCATTGTCACTACTATAATATTAATGAGTTTTTAATGAAATATCTATATATTTCTTTAAATAGACATACGTCTTTACAACTGCGCATATCATAGAAAATGTAAGTAACCACTCAGCCAAAAAAATCATTACAGTAGAACCCTCTTATAGTGTTCCCACTTACAACGTTTCCCTGGTTTTACCTTCATTTGGTCCATAAAACTGACTTGTAATAGGAAATTACTCTGTTATGTTTTCCCATTTGTAACGCAAACATTTTTTCAGTCCCTTGAAAAACATTATAACAGGGTTCCACTTGCAAGAAAATGTTTTTAAGTAATATGTGATTACATTTATGTAAGTATAAATATTTAGTTTCTTCATGTATGCATACGAATGACCAGTGATGGCATGTAACGAACTACAAGTAATTTCGTTACCAGTACGATTACTTTTTGAGTAATTCTTACTTGTAATTTGTAGCTTTCTGGAAAAAGTAATTATTACTTGTATTTTACTTCTAGTTAAATAAATGTAATCGTTACTTACGAGTAATCGTTACATTTCGTTTACTTAATAGAAGGGAGTTTCAAAGAATTTTTTCTTCAAATTTAATTCCAACGGTTTACCTGCATAAACCACAATATTATGCATAGACTGCGCTTATTCTGTTTTGTTTACAGTAGAACACTGGGCGCCATATTTAAATCATGAAATATTTGTTTAAAGTCAATATGGAGGCAAATGTTTCAACTTAAAAAAAAAATTCGTTTCTACAAGGCTATACCGCTATGGCCAGTGATTGCTCTAGGCATCTTATAAAATGGCGTTGCCAAGCAATGTTATATCGACTTCATCAAGAAACGATAAATATGTGTTTCCATTTTATAATTTAAAAAATTATTTCGAACTTTCAGGTACACAGTTCACTGAGAATATGTGTGTTAAGTGCAAATAGTGTGTTGACTGTAAAAGCTGCTGAGTTCGGCATGGAGCAGTTGGGCTCATTCCGAAACTAAAGTTTTCGTGATGAGAAAGAAAAACAAATTGCCATTCACCACATTTAATGATAACTTAAGTGAATTAGATAAAAGTTTAAATATAGCACTTCAAAAAGATGCCCCAACTAATGAAGAAGCTTTTTTTTTTCTTTCCGTTTCCCCTTCTTACCCAGTTTTAGAAGAAATAAATTTATATATTTTCATCTCTGAATTCAACATTAAAATACTTAACCACTTTCCCACTGTTAAAATTGCTTTCTTGAAGCATAATGCTTCTTTAACTTCGAGTGCACCAGTAAAGAGACTGTTTAGCATCGACAAAGATGTATTGTCACTTAAGAGGAGTCCTCGACTGGCGCATGGACGGCGTTGCAGCGTGTCACGCGCATACATTTTTACGCGAAACCGCTTAAGTTATTCATATTATGTTTACCTACGAAAAGAACACACACTTGAAACCATGCTTCTATTTTTTTTTAAAAATGCAGCACGCTTGTTAGAAACATGACATTCGGGCCTCTCAAAATAGCTAAAAACGGGGTTTTTAGACTGTTGTAACTCCGAAAATATTACCTTAATTCGTAAAGTGCAAAACAAGAGGCATGCATTGGTCTTTACTCCATACTATTCAAAAATAAAATATTGGGGCCACCGCTTAAAGTCCCATAGTAAAAAGACTACAACGGAAACCTTGCACGCCAGTTTGGTGCGCTGCGAATAGAGGCGATATGCTTCTCGTCAAGCGAGGGACACTGGCTCTTATCGCTACGCTGTTCCCTCGCGTCAAAGGTGGAAATTCGACACCGCAAAGGACTCCTATAGGATAGGAGAGAGTAATTTTAAGATGCAGTTATTCTGCAAAGACATGACTTCTAGTAAATAGTTATTGAATTTAAAATGTGTGCACGTCTTTGAACAACGTACTTTTCTGCTGCTACATTTGATACATTTTTCTTCTGCAATGTAATTAATACCATGTTTTTGTATTACAAAATAGGTATATTAATACAAATAAGAAAAAGAAAGTTTATACTGTATTAGAACACGTATTGGAAATTTTTTAAGTAAACATAAAGTAATTGAATTTTTTACTTGTAATTTTACTGATTACTTTTGTAGAAAGTAATTTTTACTTGTAATTACTGTAGTTACAATTTTATTCAAGTAATTGTACTTGAGTCCAATTACATTTTCTGTGTACTTTTACCATCACTGTGAATGACCATTTATTATCTACAAAAGTGTTAAGTATACGGCATCCGGTATATGAATCCGAATCGGTCTAGTGATGATGCGGCTGGGAGCGACAGGGAGAGTGTGCATGACCTTGGAGCTTCATGCTCTATCCCTGTCCCTTGCGCGACAAGTCTATTGGCTTGTCTGGGAAGAAGACGTCTGATGGATCTTGTAGCACTTCGCCACAGGCCGTGCACACATGTCCACACAAAAAACAGGCGTAATTTTACAGTGTAAAGAGATGAGAATGCATGTGTGTCTTGTAACACAAATCCTATAAAATGTTCTGCGCACTTCGATGGCAGTTTACTATCATAGCAACACTATTACATGGCTCTGAATAAACGACTTGAAAATCTTTTATATTTTACGTATCCTTGCTTTTGCTTAAATCAAATGTAAAAAAACTTAATGATTTGTACTTGAGTAAATCTGGTAATAAAGAAACAAACACATTCTGAATTGCATAAATCTCTGAGGGTATGTACATATCGTAGTCAAATGAATAATTTGCGCGCCCTAGCTTTTTGTCAATATTTGATTAAGGTAGGACATCAATCACCATATTGGATTATTTAATTAGTTAACTTATTTTAAATTCTGAGAAGAAAAGTGTAAATTTTGAAATTATAGCATGAATTTTATGTATTTTGTGCTACAGTACAAACATTGCAGTTGAACTTTTAACGTACTGTATGTTTAAGCTGCAGTCAGTCAAACAAATTGTTTTATATTCTTAATTTTGGGTGACTGATTGCAGCCTCTGACTGAACTTACTTCCACTTTCCGGCAGATACAGTAGGCACACCTTGTGACGTCCAAATAGCAATGATGCAAGTCGGTGTGTTTCCAGAGTTAGTGCAACCGCTAGGGTGTTCGACTAGCTACGTTGTACCTAGACACTCTGGAGGTAGAAAAGGTTTGGGTAGGAGGGCTTAGGTGGCAGGCTACCGCCACAACTCCAGATAGGTAGTTAGTTTACAGTAAGAGTGTAGGAGGGCTTAGGTGGTAAGCTACCGCCACAACCCGTGAGGTAAGGGAGAGTGCCTAGAGAACTCTGTAGTAGCCGAGTCCTAGGAAACACTGATTTCTAGCTGGCGAGAGGCACTTTTGATACCCGTCCGAGGGGGTGGAAGTCCAGATAGGCGGGTGGTTTCAAAATGGCCACTGGAGCGGTCTCCTCTGCAGGGTTAGCAACATAATAGAACACAATATAGCTCGCTTTGCAAACAAAACATAATCACTATTATTATTACTTTACGTGTTGCTGTTAAATTTATACAAACAATTATAACACACTTTCAGGCACATTAATAACATTATTTAAAACAAGTGATTTCTCTATGCATATTCTCTCATACCTTATTTGCCGGCATATAGGACGACTCCACTTGTAAGACGAGTTGGGGTTTTGAAGGTACAAAATCTTAAAAAAAAAAAAGTTAATTATTAATTTTTAAATTTATGACAGAAAAAATATTTTTTCCTTTGCCATAAACATTAAACATTTAGTTAAAATATTTTTAATGCATTTATTACCATTACATAAACATCATAGGATTAGGAGACACATAAACGAATAGCATTGGCTAGTACCACCCTCCTGGCTCCCAAGAGCTAAGGAAATGCATGGCGGCGCCAGCGACATCATCAGTTGCCGGCAGCTGTGCGCGACTTGGCAACGCCGGACTGAGGCACGCCGCACGCTACATGGCAACGCCAAGCTACAACAGCTGCTTGCAAGGTCGTTGCATTCCTGAGCGCTGTTATCGCCCGCCAGCCTAGCACTACAGTTGAAATCACACGACGCAATAAACACGCAATTTCCGTGCAATCTGCTAAAATTGCATTGCATGTCAGACACAAAATTCTCGGAATATCACGTACAATGCAAGCGATGACGCAATTTGAGAGCGTAGAACAAGCTCTATATTTCTGTGCATTGCCTTGCAAATTGCATGAAACAAGAAATGTGATTGGCCGTTTCAAGCAGAGTTTTCGCGGGCTTTAATGTACACGTAAACAAAAAATGGAGTGGAAATGTGAGAGAGTGTTTCGGTTATTGAAAGAATATAAGAAATACCTGGTGCTGTACAACACAAAATCTTTCTATTTTTTTAGTGGGAGGTTGCTCAATCTCATTATCATCATCGAATAACATTTCCATCAATGCTCCCAAACGTTTTGGGTACTTCTTTCATCGCATGTAACGTGAAAAATTAAACTACTACGTAAACATCCATGTAGCCTGGTGAGTTATGGTCAATTTTTGCTTCCAGACATTTGGCAAGTGCTGATTTGCCGGTCTTATACAGTACATTCCTCCGTCTAAGTGACATACAACACAAGAGGAACAGGAGTAATCTGGTAGGATAAAATTAGGAGAACATCAATTTTGATCCATTAAAATCCCCAACATTCGACCAAATAAATCCTGTTGAATCTTAATTTCTTGGGTCTTTTCCACCAATTTTGACAGTTTTTTTCTTTTTGGCTAGAAAAATCTAGAGTGAGTGTTTTTTTGATCGTTCGGTCAAATACGGTACATGGATATCCAATGAACACTCAGTTATAAATTTTTCTCATTGATCGTCACCAATTTCCTCAACACTGAAGAGGCACAGCGGCTATCCCGGATGAAATATTAATTAATTGATCCACGGGTGAATCGTGACTAAATGGATTGATATACTGATCAAAAGACTTTATAATAAAATTTTCAAGTTGTTCTGACCTTTTTTTAAATACAGTATTCTTTGACTCCAATTCAGTGGAAATATCCAGATTTTTCCCAATTCCTACTTCTTTCAAAACGTGAGTAATCACCATATTTACCTGTATAATCGCCACATATTAAATATAAAATGGGGTGCGTCCATTATGAGGGTTTTCAAAAAAATTACCTTCCAAATTTTTTTGGTGTAGAATTAAATAAATGTACACATTTTTTCTATATTTTTTTACTCATCCATAACGTGACGATTTCTCCAAAAATAATGAAAAATATTTGAGGGGTGCATAGTAAACGTGGAAAAATTAAGAGACTATAAAATCTTGTAATAGATTCTTGTGCGTCACTCAATAAAAATCGTTACAAATTATCCCGCATAAGACGTTTACATTTTACAGTCCATTCGATGTACGCTATTAATTCCATTGTAAGTAGTTTATCAACAAACCTGATTCACGCTTAAAACGTCACTCACAACTCTCCAGACACAGTTACGTTATTAACAGCACATCACCTACCAGCAAGCGTGACTCATTGTGTCTGGGGATAGCTCATGTAGGCATTCTGGAGGATCTAGGCCCGCATCTGGTACCTAGATGCTCGGTTCAGCCGCTATATCTTGTAGGGACAAAACACAGAGAATCTAGATGCGCGCGCCATGCGGACTGGTAACGAGATGCTTGGTTCTGCAGCCATGTCTTATATACAGAGAATCTAGCTGTGCTTCCGATCGATGGACATTTGCAATGGTCACGTTTTGTAGAAAACATTTTTGCCATTCTGGCTAAGACGTTTTCTCTCCGAAAGTGATAGCAAAATCTGGTCCCTTGGTAAATGTGAGTTTTACTGTATTATGTCCCCTGTTGAAAAAGATGGGGTGCGGCCTTTGTTCGGGGTTTTTAAAATACTGCTTTAAGCATTTAAAAATGATAGTGCGGCCATTATGCGATGGCGGCCATTATGCGATGGCGGCCATTATGCGATGGTGGCCATTATGCGAGTAAACATAGTACAGTAGAGCAAATGTCATGGCTCCTTGCCCAACGTTGACTAGTTGATATCTACTACACACAGGTAAAATATATGTTGTCTGCGGGCCACTGGCTCTTAGACTATAAGTGGTTAGGCGCCGGTCTGTGACGTGAGGGGCATGGGATTCAAACCCGGCTCAGGCATGGATGTATTGTTGTGTTGTTCCTTCATCTCACTTCACCCTCATCAGCTTTTAAAACGTTGTTGAATTGCCTTAAATCCCTCTCATTTCATTTCTTGTCTCTTTCTCCTGTTTGTATGTTCAACATAGTTGACATATTAATGAATTGTCAAGCAAGATGCCCGCCACTGTTAAGGAACTTCTTGCGGCTGATTTTACGCAATACTGAGAATTTACTTGAACTCAAAACATTAATGTACCTGAAGAAGGCTTTGGCCACTAGGTTAGCCAATGAAATATACAGAAGTTTGAGGTACTCGCAGGCTGGTACTTCTTGATAATTGCACATAGAGTATATAAAAACGGATGCGCACATTGTCGCGCACCCACACAACAGTGTTCGTCCTTTTTCAAAAAACGTTTATCTCCAATTTCAGACTAAGGTTCTCCTTAGACATGTGATTACAGCTGTTGGAGTACCTACTTAAATTTACGAAAGAATGTCAACAAATACTAACAAGAATGATAGAGAATATTCTTGAGTGAAATCTTTCAAAATATTTGTATTGAACCCAGATGTATTGAATGTCTGCATCTATGGATCACAATAATTGGTCCCATTTGTTATGTTTGTATTTCAAGACCACATCCATTGAATGTCTGCATCTATTGAAGTTTTTTGTCAGTCCCCGAGAAATGATACATAGAGGTTTAGGAACGAAGGAGTTGCCCTCATTGGGTTCAAATATTACTCACAAACAGCCAGCACAAGGAAAAATTAGATTTTATATTCTCTTAGATGTCTTGTACAGGGTGCGGCAACATAACTTTCTTTTTTAACATGGCAATAAAATCCTGTATATTAATCAGAACGTTTTCACTTTAATTTGTATAATGTAGGTACATATCTAAAGTTTGGTTTTACACATTTTTGAAAATCAAATCCGGCAGGTGATACATCTCACTGTCCGTTCACTGAGTAAGCCGATTTCTGGCGTTCCTCATGACACTTACCAGCGTAGCAGTGTTGGCAATTTCCACCAATGTTGGCCTTCAGGACGTGTAGGGTCCTTGGATGGTTGATATAAACGCAGGATTTCAAATAACGCCACGAAAAAAATCGCAAGGGGCCAGATTGTGGGAGCAGGCTGGTCAGACCAAATCGCCCCTTACTGAGGTGGCGAGGAGCCCTGGGAAGTGTTCTCTCGAAACAGCCACTGATGCCCTTGAAGTGTGGGCCATTGCCCCGTCTTGCTGGAACCAAATGTCCCATTAAGTCCAGTTTATTAAGACGTGGAAAATAATCTCCTCCAACATGTTCACGTACGCTCCTCACTGTTCCAACGCATGACGCAACTGACTGTGGTGGGGAACAAAACTTTACACCCACGCCTCTCGAACGTACTTAACAATAATTAAATGAAAAAACTACAAGAAAATAGGTTCTGGATACACAAAAGATGTTGTCAGATGTCGCAAATCATCAAAGACAGTATAGTGAACATATTCACAATACAAAGTGAAATTGGACTAAAGAAGATGTAACCACACAAGAAACAGTTTCCAAAAATAACTAAAGAAAATAGAGTAAAACAAAAAGATTGTAAAGTTAGAAAAACATCATAAAGATCTAGGTAATCATTTTAGCATGGTGAAAGAATTTTGTAATAAGTGATTAGTAAAATTAATACGTATTAATGTTTTTGTGGGAGCCCTGTAAATGCTGTGCGGGAAGATTCTGAAATTGACAACTTCTTACATTCTTTACGCCAATGATACCCATTACATTCACTTACGTCAAACTTGCAGGCCACTTATGAATGTGTTGTTTCTTTTCAGTTTCTTACCACTTCTTACTTGAATTTAGTGGTGTATGAAAATCTATGTGTGTTACCCAGTGATTTTGATGTAGATGCAATACATGCTATTTACATATAGTTTACGATACAGATGAAGACTGACATGAGTTTTTTCCTTGTCTAATCAATTCACCTAATAATCCTTAGATGTTTATTAAAGGTCGTTATAAAATTAGTTTTGCTTGCCCTTTGCCAATATTGTTTTCTGCAGACACCCATTACTCCGTTTCTTTGAAAGCTGACACTGGATACTCTCCTAGCACAAAGATAACATATAGACAACGAACATATTTTTTATTTATTATTATTGCATATTATTATTATTATTATTTGTAATCTTATATGTTGTATAAGACAACATTCAATATGAGACAAATAGAGATAGCACAAAAATAACATATAGACAACGAACATATTTTTTATTTATTATTACGTATTGCATATTATTATTATTATTATTATTATTTGTAATCGGATATGTTGTATAAGACAACATTGAATATGAGACAAATAGAGATTTGTGCTCATTGTATTTGACATAAAAACCTCATCTTAAAGATTAAACAGCATTTTTTTTGTTTAGTTTAAGTAATAAGGAAACAAATGAATTTCGTGAGACCTAGTCTTAATGGCTGTGTGCATTTATTTGTTACAGGTGTGTGCAACAGTATCCGTGATCCAGTTACAAAGGAGAAACTTTTTGACTTCATCGATCGTCACAGATGGCTCGAAGACAACGATCTGATGCCCCCACCAGGCAGAGTTCGAAGATGAACAAGACTTGAAACTACATGTACGTATGCATACATTTTTAATTCCTTCCACGAGACAACTAAGAATGAAATTGTTGCCTCTTAGTTGTTATATTTTGTAGCAGTACATCTAATGTGTGAAATTTTTTATTCTCAGGTTTTGTGTAGAAACTACTGTAATGGGAAACATGCCCAGTCATAGGTAGATGTGAAAAATTCACAAGTACAAGTAATTGAATTTTGGTAATGTCAAGGAAGCACACCGATGATAAATTGTTGATGGTAAAATGCAGTCAGCATGTTTAATTGGACCCACCAAAAGAGATGGTGCTGTGGTAACACTCTGGATACATACTCGAGAGGACCTAGGTTTAATTCCCAGTCCAACGATTGTTTTCTAATGTACTACTCAATTATGGATGCATGCCATTGCAATATTACGTCGTCCAAGAAAGCTTAGTATGAGACAAAGAAAAAACAAACTAAAAACTAAAAAAATTGGACAATAAGCCTAGTTTTGCTGTAGTCGACACATCCATAAACCAAAACAACAGAACATGATAGATCCCATAAGAAATTAGTCAACAACAAATAAAGAAAAATTTAAATAACCACAAAAAATGAAAAATCAAAAGACAAAACAAAATAGTCTATAAAACTCACACAATAATGGTAAGACAGCACAGACAATACTGAAACGAAAACAATGCTGGACACAAGACAGAATAACGACGACATCATAGCGATAGACTAAGATGACACGATCTAGACACAACAGTACACAGTAGATTTTTTAGACAAACTTTTCACAATGTTTTGGAAGCTGACATCAGCTCCCGTCTTCAGGTGAAGTAAGAGTGAAAACTGGAAAAAAATTGGGCGGTATTTATAGTATGAAGCTCTGCTCATAGCACGACCAGTGGCAGTCGAGCTCGCTCCTAATTGGCAGTGCACCTTTTAATGGGTTTTATTATTGTCACTTTGCAAATTTTTTTGTTAAATGTTTCCACATCTAAATACACTTGTGTTATGCACAAGTGTATTTAGTTTGCAACTATTTTCAAGCGTCACATTTGTGACGATAGATCGTGTATGACCGACTTTGTTCTATGACATTGTGGGCAAGAATAAATCCTATTGAAGTGTTGTGACCAAGCGACCAACTGTATTTTGAGCTATTGGTTTCCATCTCGTGTGCATAAGATGGTTACATTTTGTTTTCAGCAGCAGTAAACTAGCATTGGAAATCATCACATTTGTATGCATTATGGTGTCGGACGTTAAAGGTAAGCTATGTGATCACGCAGAAACTCAAAGATTCAACATTTTTGACAGTTCAGACATTGAAAACGACAATACAGACATTAGTACAGATCATTCCGACTTTCAATACATCAGTGAATCGGAAAGTTCATCAGATTTGTGTCAAAATGGCTTAAAAAATCCCGGCACGTCTGCTCAAGGACACTGTAGGAACATCAGTAAACAAACCAAAAAAACTTTTCGCAGGACGGTTCCGTGAATTCAAATTGGAGTAAAACAGATAAAACATTGGATATGCCTAACAGTTACAAGTGTCAGCAGTGTGGAAATCAGCCCTCCTGAACTGCTAAACGATGGTACACTGCCACGCCCTGATTCATTTCAGTACCTCAAACTCTTTTTACTTACAAGTTGATTGTTATAGACTACGAGTGCACAAAATGAATTATTTTTATTATGAGCAACAGTTTCAAACTCTAAAAGTTCTTAATTTGCAAGCTGGAAGCCAGGTTACACACTTAAAAATGTGGCAACTTCTAGGTTTGTTGCTGTTGATGGGGCTAGTACAAAAACTGAAACTGACAGACTACTGGACGATGAGAAAAATTTACCACACTTCATTTTTTAGTAAAATATGAGCAGAAAAGGGTTTCTCCAAGTTCTGAAGTTCCTCTATTTCAGCGACAACAGTTATGTTGGACCAAACAATAAAGTTTAAATTCTTCATTTTATTGTACCCAAGGACCTAACTTGCAGCAAGTCTACATATGACCTGACCTAACATCACATAATTACAAACTGGTATATCCTGATGGAACCAAACCTGATGTACAGGTAAACTCTGAGTAGAATTATGTGTTGAAAAGCAGCCAGTTAGTAAGAGGTGATACATACAGCTTCGCCATGCAACATACCGTGTTTTATCGCATAATCGTCGCACATTTTGTGTAAAAATTTTAATTAAAAACTTGGGGGTGCGACTTTTAAGCGAATATAACAAAAAAAAATTTTTTTTTTCCAAAAAAAATTCTATAATAAACGTCACAAGATATAGTACATATTTACATGCAATTGTGCATTAAACTTTTAAAATCGGTAGTCAAAGA
>PNEQ01051575.1:0-18414 GCA_003012365.1 Medauroidea extradentata
TACGGGGCTGTCCTGGGTATATTACAACACCATGAGCGCCGTCTATCGTGATATAAGACGGGATGTCCTTTACTATGACCATCCTCGCAACGCGGACGCCCGATTTGACCTTAAATTTGTACTTATTACCCCAAAGTTCGTCATGCATAGTGATTACACGACCGTAGTTACCCAACAGCGACGCAAGTTTATTATTATCCAACTCTACTGGTAGGTTGATAATCCTTACCGGTCTGACATTGTCGAATGCAGGTTCGATGGTGACGGGAATCCGATCTCCGGCGTCGGTGAGTAGGGTCGACGAGCCGTTGGTGTCACGGAGGAGTCGGTCACATATGTGTTCGGAAATCAGCTTCAGAAACAGGCAGTTTTGTCGGCCGTCAAGTTGAATGGCTTCAATTTGGTCTTCATGTAGGTGTAGCGTCGTATCAATCCAATTGTGAATCTCGAGCGCGGAAGGTCTCGTCTCGAAGGTGATACGTAGGGTATGTTGACGCATAATGTTCACTTTTCGACAAAAGATACTCACAAAGTACGCAAAACACGCGCCGCGGTTACAACGTAACACAGACACACACGCCGCGCGGAGCGATGTGTATGCGACGAGCGCTCGCCCGATACTAGCTACGAGTACATTGACGACGAGAGGACTCTGTTAAATAGTGTATGTATATATATATATATATATATATATATATATATATATATATATATATATATATATATAACTTTTTGTAGCAGATAAATGTTCAAATTTATTTATTGTCATTTAAATTTTTAACATACCTATGTCTTATTGATTATATATATATATATTAAATAGTATTAACTATTTCTATCCTACGAATCCTCGAAGCGGGCAATTGAATCATTTTTATGTGATTCAAAAAATCCGCAAATAAGTGCACGCATGAATCCTCAAAGCGGGCAATTGAATCATTTTCATATGATTCAAATAAATGTACACACGAACCCTCAAAGTGGGCAATTTAATAATTTTTGTGAGATTCAAAAAATCCGCAAATAAGTGCACGCATGAATCCTCAAAGCTGGCAATTGAATAATTTTCATATGATTCAAATAAATGCATGCACGAATCCTCAAAGCGGGCAACTGAATCATTTGGGCACAGGCTTCAAGCTGAGGAGCAGCCAACATCAAAATCCACAATGATAAGCACCTTGTCATCAGCTACCTAGAACTAGTAACTACTTCTTCCCTACGAATCCTCGAAAGCGAGCAATTGAATCATAAAATATTTGCAAACGGGTAAGTAAATAACTTACATTTATCAAATAAAACAGCGCTGTACGATTTTATAGACAGATCCAAGACACATGCCTCGTAGACTGTGACTTGAGAAAAAAAAATCGAAAACATCTTGTATTTTTAGAAACTGAAATGTATAATCTTGTTCAGAGATATCCGTGACATAGACGTCTGTATGCAAGAGGTGTCTAATCCAACACCTTGGATTTTTTTTTAACACAGTGAACATCTGAAAGGTGATATAATACACTGAATTAATTTCAAAATGTCTACGTTATTAAAGGGTGCCTTGACAGCATCGGATTTTAATTAGTTAGTGTAATGATTCTAAGTCATGGCATGTTGAGTATAATTAAAATGATTATGACTGTTACTAAAAAAATACCCAGTGATGTACATTTAGCGGGTTTGTCTAGTCATCACAGGAATACATGTACAAAAATATTTACGGTCATAGTAATTATATGACTTCGGAAATTAATGGTCAAATTTTATATGGAGATTGGTTTGGTTTGAGGTATATTTCATTGATTTTTTACATGTATTTCAGTAGTATGTTCCAATGGTGTCTTGTGTGTATTACCTGACTGAGTTTGGTGAAGTACAAGTAAGTAAAGAAGGTACGTTTGTCTAGATTAGAATTGGTTTTGTTTGGTGGATGAAAACGATATGTAGGTTTGTACGTCTTAGAAAGTTTAGCGAAAGAATTAATATCAGCTATGTTTGTCTGGCATGTGTGTACTGGTGATAACGTATACAGCATGATTCAGTTATTGATAATTGATATAACAGGGGCGGATTTTGGTTGTGTTAAGTTATAAGATTGTATTGTGCAGTTTGTATATTATTTGGAAATATCTGTTGATATTGACTTAACGTACAGTATCGAATAGTTTACTATGTGATCTGCCTCGGTTGGTTAATGAATGCTGAGATAATATTGTAAGGTATGATTCGTATGGATGATAAAGTGCTTTCGGATGTATGGTTTTATTTTGATGCATGCAAATCTAAAATAATAAGTTGATTGGAGGTTTGACCTGTCTTGATAATTCAGTAGGTAGTTTGTAAATCGAACATTACAAGTGACGCTGGGCTTTGGATTGAGTGGTGCTAGGCAGCGCTTTACAGTAGGATAGGTAGTATGTGATATTTGACTGGTAGGGCTAGATGGTTACAGAAAAGCCTGAAGACGATACTATAGATAGGTATTGCGGCTAAGTGTACTGATGACTACCCGGAAGGTATGTTCGTTCAACAAGATTTGGAGTAGAAAATCTTTTATGGAAGTGTTCTTTGACGCTTCGTAATTTATTTTATCAATGTTCAAATTCAGAACAAGTGTTGAAGGTGAATATGGAGGTATTGAAAAAATATGAATAAGAATGCTAATATAAAAGAGAGGGGTAAGTTAAAAGCAAAAGAGCTGAGCTTGAGATTAAGAAGCAACATCGCAGAAGTAAAATATTTTATAATGCAAGAGATAATTAAAATTTTTGTTTATTTCTGAGATGTAATAGGAGTAACACGACTTTGGTAGTTTTATGTATTTTTATATAGGGTTAATTATATTAGTTAAAAATTGAACTCTGTTATGTATGGAGTTCTGTATGGTATAGTTTTATTTGTAGTGATCAGGTCTAAAGGGTTTCGTTAATGGTAGGTCTTATTATGTTTGGAGAAAATATCGGAAAATTTTTAAAATGTATGTGATATCAGGTGAATTGATATGTGGTGGCATAGTCTGTTTTACATTAAGATTGTTATTACCAGGTATGTGTAAACTTGTAATTTTAGTTATTTAAGCTAATGTTTGACTTGGTTAGGTATGTATAGGGTAGAAAAAAGAGGTATCATTTATAGTTGATGTGTTGTTACTGAAAGTCTCGTCATATGTTTAGGTTAAACGTTGTATCAATAAGTACATGTTAAGATTTTAATTTCTTTTGATTAGTGAGCTTAAAGTTGGACTGAAATAATATGAAGAGTGAGATGGAAAGATCTGAAGTAACTTAGCTGTAACTCTTACAAGGTGACACTTACAAGCTGACTCTTATAAACTGACTCGTACAAACCGACTCCTAGCAGAATATACTTGACAAAGATTAGTTTTGTAAAACAATACTCTGCACGAAACATCTCTCCGAGGTACAAACAAACCTGGCAAATACGGAAGGTAGCAATTAAATTCTAGTTTTTACATTTGGTAGTCAAATTCAGCTCGCTGAGTTACATCAAGAATGATATCCGCCATTGCAAATCACTGTGTAGCCATGCGTGTGGTGTAACTAGCCGTTAGCAGCTGTTAGTGTACCGACAACTCGCGCCCTACTGAACCTGGGTTCGATGGGATGCTTACCTACAGTATATTCACTGTTTAAGCAAACTTTAGGTTCAACTATATAAATGTGTTTTTTACGAACTGTTGTTATTTTGGATGGTATGAATTATGATGGACTCATGTAAAGTAAATGTTAACAGCTGTAGTATTTGAATAAAAAAATTACTGATAGAATTTTTTAATGTTTTTGGAAGAAATATAATATTTGTTTCTTAGCGGACTAATGTGATTATTTTCTTCATAGTTAGGTTATGTGTCCGACTATGATAAGTGTGTGTAGGGTAGGAAGGAGGGGGCATTTATAGTTAAGACGAGTAATGTAGAAATGCTAGTTCTGTATATAAGTTAGACCATGTGTTAATTAATGCAATGAGGTTTATATATTTTATTTACGTATGGAAACATTTAAGAATGATTAGGGTGAGTGAGAGATTTTGGTCGGTGCTCAACATCGATCACATTAGCGCTGGAATAGTTGATATGATTTAGAATGGTTGGGTTCAAGTTGGACTGAAATATGAACTTGTAAGTAAATTAAGACGTATTATATCTGGAATAGATATGGAAGTAATTCTTGAAGGTAAGAAATATTCAAATTAATTTATAATTTACATACTATGTATGAAAGTGAATGGAGAAAAAGCTTTACAACTAAAAATTTTAGTTCCCGCTTATTAGTATAATACAATGTAATGTATTTTACATTCATATTGCACATCGTATATGATGTCTGTTGTAAGTGAAAAGTGAACGTCTATGATGGAAGGGATCATCTAGTGATGAAAACTAACTAAAGGGTTAACATCCTATATCTATACTTGTTAACTGTTTCCGCATCGCGTATAGGCCTACATATCTGCAATACGAATATAAAGCATGGAATAATATAGAAACGCGGCTACGATTTTAAGTGTAGCTATACTACTAAGGCAAGTAGTTTTACTGTTAAATTTGAGAAAGCACTAGTGACAATCTGAAAGGGAAATGCTTGTGGTGACGCTCACTGAAACACGTGATGTGCTATGTGTTGTGCTTCTGGTGTTGTGTTCGGAATGTACTATAGGCCATTCGGAATAAAATGAGCACTAAAGATTTAACCTTTGAAAAAAATCACTAGCCGTTACTGCATACCTATAAGCCAACATTAACAACAGTTACATTATTGTTTGTATGGTTGGTAGCGAATAACTGCATGTAGTCCCGTGTATTTTCTTATTTGAATACAGCATTAGTGAAACAACGTCAATTGCAAACGACCTCTCTGTATTTTATATACTTTAAAATATTTATTTAAGTTCTTACTGACATACCTACTGACTGTACAATTTTATTTTATTAGCGGCAGCACAAAGCGACGCAACCGAGTCGATTATCGTTGTCACATGCCGCTAGTGCTTCGCGCCACAGAGGTAGTTTAAAATTTCACCGACAGATGGCACCAGAGTTAGGTTTTCGCCGCTTGGAAGCGAATTGCGTCATTCAGTTTGTTTGTCCGTTATGTAATGAATATCGGTTTCTGATAAACACATATAAAAGTATTAGAAGTGACTGTTCATGAATATCATTGATAAATTGTGTGAAGTCATTAGTAATGTAAGTTATGTTTTATGATCGCCAGCCTGAGTATCTGGAAATAGAAACAGTATTTTTTCCCCTGTTTCACACATTAAGAAAATACGTTATTTATTGTTTCTCTTTACGTGCGTCGTAGTCGTTCATTACAGTATGCTGAACGGAACTTGAATTCTTGAGTTGCGTGTGTCGTGTGTGTTTTTAGTGGCGGTTTTAATTTAAAAGTTCGAATATACTGTGCATGCATTTACGAGATTCGTAACGGTAATAGCGCCGTTAGAGTAGACGCAGAGAAATCGGTGTTAAAAGACGTTTACTCGCAGGTATTTATAACTAAGATTATTACTGAGTATAGCACATATTCAACACCCGTGCATTTAATGAGTACATATTGTAGCTAAAATAAATCGGAGCACCGTAACGTAAATGTAAACATTGTACAAGACTATGTAAATAAAAGCACGTGGCAATGTTGATGTTTACATGTAGCGGAAAGATATAAACTGGCAGAAAATAGAAATTAATCAGGGCTTTTTTGAGTGTTCACTTTATTCCGAATCACCTATACATAGTACTGTGTGGACTTAAGAGAGTGTTTGTGTTTGTGTCTATGCGTCAAGCAGTGGACATGAGTTTAAGTATGTTTAGTCGACTTATATATTAATAAATGATTATATGTAGATAGGTTATACAATAGATATGTAATTGTTTTTTACGCTTCGTCGATCTCGATGTGATCAGGGATGGAACAAATCACTCAAACAAACAAGCAAACAGGAAAACAAGAAAGGAATTACACATAGACTGAAGTCATGTAAAGCAATGTTCTTGAGTGATTTCGGAATAAATATGGTAAACAAAATATCGGTGTGAATGTAGTGGTATTCGAACCCCCGATCTGATATTACAAGTCCGCGCTCGCAACTCTCGTCCCACCTTATTTTAAGAAAAATACATTTATTTTGATAGCTCTACAGTGGGCAAGTGTGAGACGATAGCTTCGTACTGGTAGAAGTTTAATTAATGCATGTGCACGCTTTGAATTCAGCAAAAAATTATAGTTCCGATAAAAAAACAATCGTGACGTGACAGAGATTCGATTCCAGGACCATTAGATTAAATTCAAGACATGCTACCACTGAGCTAACAGAGTAGTATTGACACAATTTTTCTTAAGACTTAAAATGTAATACGAGGGCAGGAAGCGCCCTGACATTGTGCCGCAGCGAGGTAGGGTGTGGCAGTACATGCAATGGGCATTGCGTTTGTTCTTGTCAGAACTGTGTTTTTCTTTGCATACATCGGATACATACGTAGACTGTGCATTGAAGAAATGTACAGCTGTGTACTATCCTGACTCCAGCAGCGAGGCCAGATGTTATCAGACACCGCACAGGTGTGCAAGCAGAAACATGCATGTAAGCATGTACGCAAGTCAGGTTGCATCATGCGACAACGACATGAGAGAGTGCTTGCTCTGCACTTCCCACACTGACGTCTCGCACAGCGCAGCAGTATGCACGTGGGCGGATGTTACCAGACACCATGCAGGTGTGCGCATGAGAAAAATATCATAAAGTCATGTACGCAGTTTCATGTGACATCGCACCATGTATCATCTCTCTTGACTTTGACAAGGTCAGACAACTACATTGCGCTCATGTGTGCGTGCTTACAGCTACCTACATTATATAGTCGTGTACTCATAAATCTAGTATGAGAAATACTTCGATTTTAATTATACTGGATGAATTCGATATTTCAGCCTATCCATGCTATTCGCCTAAAAACAAAAAGGTTATAAGCAAATTCAAAGACGAACGTAACGGTGTGTATATGACTGTGTTTGTAGGACTGCGTGCGAAGATGTATGCTTACAGGTGCTGCGAGAATGTATGCAAAAAGGCTAAAGGATTTCAGAAATGTGTGATCAAATAGAAAATTACCTTCCAGGACTACATCAGAGCTCTGAACAGAGATAATGTTATGCAAGTAACTGTACATAGTATAAGTTCATGAAAAAAGCAACTATATTCCAAGTGTAGCAACAAACTGACAATTATTTGGCAAGGTGACAAACTATGCATGTGCTAAGATATAGTAAACACTCGACCATATGGATACGCTGACTAAAAGTTAAGTCGTGTTCATTATACTAGTTATATTATATTTGTCACTGTAGCATACTATTTCCCTAACAAATGTACTGAAAATTATTAATATGATGAAACTTTTTCTCTCCAGACGGTGACTTACATCCTGGCTACAACGAAAAAGTTCGTACAATAAGCTCAAACAACATCATTATGTGGCAAAGTCTAGTAACTAATGCAACACCTACATTGCTATTGGACTGCAAAGAAGAGAAATGTGGTATGGTAATAGCAGATACTAGAAAACTACTGCAGAAATCACGAGACCCCACGAAGACTGCATTTCGAAACTGTTCAAGGCACATTCCCACACAAAGTAACTTTATAAATGTGAAGAAATTAATCAAAATCCTGTGAAATAGACTCACAGAATGGGTAAAGGGGAAAAATATGTATAAATTATTAGAAGTCTAGAACATGTAAATCTGTAAAACCATTTCCTTAAATGATTACTTAAAATTTATACACAGGTATGAAAAGTAATATAAGCCACCATGCAAATATCTGAGCAGTCTTAGTGATAAAAATCTTACTAAAACATGTGGAGAACTACAGTAGGCGATGATGATGGGCAGCAATATGATAAAGACTGGGTTCAAGAAACTACTTATACTCTGGTATATGCAGAAAGAGAAGCTGGAAAAAGTTGTGTCATTCCTGACAATTATGGAGTCGGAGAGGGGGAAGTGCAATGACAGTTCGAGGTCATGATATGTTGAGAAGCTGTAACAGATTCAAACATGTGTGGTAGTAATGGTGGTGAAGAGAGAAAAGGAATGGAGATGTGAGATGGGACAGGTTGTGACAAGAATGACAATGATGGAGGTATAGAGGGGAAAGTGCAGTGACAGTTCCAGGTCATGTGATGAAGGAATAGAAGCTGGGACAGGTTCTGACATGAGCAGCAGTAAAGGTGTGACGAGGGGAAAGGAGGAAGAGGAAGTGAGCTGGGACAGGTTCAAACACGTGCGACAGTTATGGTGTAGGAGAGGGGAAAGGAGGGGGAAGTGAATTGACAGTTCAAGGTCATGTGATGCAGGAAGAGTAGCTGGAACATGTTCTGACATGTGCAGCAGTAATGGTCTTGAAGAGGGGAAAGGAGGGGGAAGTGATCTTGGCCAGGTTCAAACACGTGCGGTATTTCTGGTGATGAAGAGGGCAAAGGAGGGGTAAGTGCAATGACAGTTCAAGGTCATGTGATGCAGGAAGAGAAGCTGGGACTGGTTCTGACATGTGCAGCAATAGTGGTGGAGAAGCGGGGAAAGGAGGGGGGAAGTTAGCTGGGACAGGTTCAAACACGTGCGGTAGTTCTGGTTACGGAGAGGGGAAAGGAGGGGAAATGCGATGACAGTTCAAGGTCATGTGATGCAGGAAGAGAAGCTGGGACAGGTTCTGACACATGTGCCAATGAAGGTGGGCGGGTTTAAAGGAGGGGAGAGGGGAAGGTACTGTAGAAAACTGCATAGTTATACAAACCTATAGTCAGTACCTTGCTGGATGCTGAAGAGGTCGGGTGCTGTACATCATGTCTGATGTGCAAGTAAGCATCATAATTAATTACTAAATTGATCGGAAACCGATCGGGTATAGATTCGAGAATGTAGGATGCTGTTATAATTGATTGATTGAATCGTGTAATATTACTAAATTTTGGAAAATTTTTAATTGATAGAATTTATCGATAATCGATCGGGTATTGTGCGCAAGAAATTAAGTAAATAAAATCTATTGATTTTACATTTTTTAGTTTTTAAAAATATAGGGGTTATGCATACATGTATACTGCATAGCATGTGAACCTTACATATAGTACAGCACTAGAATTTAATAATCGATAACTCGAATATGGTGACGACAGCAGTGTCTCTAGCAGACAACTCGGGAACAACAAGATGGTGGCATTAGCAATGTCTACAAGGTCGAACCGAAGGTTACCGAACATTGCTGAAGATTGCCGAAGGTTGCCGGGCATGGCCGAAGGTTGCCGAGGGTGTCCGAGCATGGCCGAAGATGGCCGAGGGTGCTCGTTAGTACCCAATGTAATTTTTTAACGAAATACTTTTTATATGAGGTTTTTTAAATAGATTTTTCTAAATTTATTTTATATAAAATTACTTTCATAAAATTTATTTTTTAAAGGCATGAAGGGTTGGGAGGAATGCGAAATAATTTTTTTTCGGAAGACTCGCAAGAAACCTTTAAAATGGCGATGGGAAACAAGATGGCGCGATTTTTAAATCATTCCGGAATTTTTAAAAATGTTTTCGGAATTTTTTGGAATTTTTGAAAGTGACATCATCCAGGGGGTCAATTCTCGAGTTGTTACGAGATTATTTCGAATTGCCGAATTTCACTTACTAAACTTCGAAACCTTTATCTCACTATGACCGAATGGTATTCTTGAGTTGAAATTCCGAAGTGCGGAATCTTAGTGCGAAATCTTCCTCAGTTTCGAACTTCCGGTTACAATCCCGCGGCAGAAATCTGCGAGTGAAAAGAACGCTCTAATTGTAAGACGCTTTGAACGCATCCTCTGGAAGAAAAAATCGTTTGTTCTGTGGTCGCACGCAATATACGCACGCATATAAACGGAATTATAAAGAAAATATATATAATTAACAAACGACGTGTTTTGTAATGCAATGTTATTGCGTAGAAATAGTTACAAAGTCTTTATCAAGAGACATTTAATTTGCAAGTAATTTTATTAGAAATTCAGGACACTGCTGCCATCTTGCATCTATTTTACGAACACAACGACGTTGCCTTTTTTTTAACGAGCACGGCTGTTTGCAAAGCTTAAATTTGCTACGTAAGATTGTTTTTGTATTGCATACTTCTCGTAGGTACTGAAATTTAAGTCACCGCAAAATGAGAGATAACTAAGAGTTGGTTTATAGGTTATTTCTTGAGCGGAATTTTCTATACAAAATTTGGGTAAGTAAAATCACAGTAGGTCTACATAGTACAAAACTTCGAATAATTACGTTACAACGATTAAAAAATATTTAAATTCGTTGATAAAATTGCAAATTAGTAAAGAATTTGCTACATAAAAAAACAATAGGAAGGTGAAGCGCCTCGAACCTATTTTCAAAAATACCCATCATTTAGCATTTAGCCAAGCGCCATTTCCAATACACTACAGTATCACTTATACATTCGCTTTCATTATACATATAATACTGTTATATGCACACATGTAACATTAAATGCAAGTTTCATGATAAAATTAATGATTTGTTGCGATCATGTATTATAAAATGAACAAGCAAAGTATTAACATAATTTAAAAATACGCGCGGGCACTCTGCAGTACTTTATTGCTTTATTTCGTCTGTTTGAAAGAGTGAGGTTGTAGAAATACACGGTAAAAGTGTCATGGCTGCCGTCTTCAAGGCGTTGCGGAATCACATCTCACGACCCCAAGAGCATGTGAGATTTTTCCGCATGGAATAATTTCATTTCGATGTTATTTTCACTCAAGAATAGCAAAATGGAATCCATTACGAAATTCCGAGCAAATTCGCAATGGAATAATCTCGCATCATTCCAAGAATTGGCTCCCAGATGTCAGACGGGAACAATATGGCTTCCGGAAAACAGATGGCACCCGGAAACAAGGTGGCGTCGGGGTGTCGGGTTACAGGGGTCAAATGTCAAGGTCACCCACACACCCAAAGCCGCCAGCCCCTGTCCACGGAGTCCCATTTTCCTTCTACTATCCAATATAGCTCCTAAACATTTAACTTCTGGTTTATAAGGAATTTCTTCATTAAGGACATCCCAGACTCAGTAGCGCCACTGCTATTCCTGTAGGTAGTGCGGGGGTAACGCTCCTACTGCTGTGGCGTACCGGTGTGTAGAATATCTTGGCCAGCAGTGTACAGATAATAGCAATGTTGCCGTTGACGAGAGGCGTGTGGCTCGGCAGCCTGTGGTGATATTGATATGGCTCTGGCGATCCAGTTTCATGAACAGTGTTTGTGCTTGGTGCCGACTGTGTTATCTTATATTACACCTCAACGCGGCCTTACGCGTTTACAAAAACCTTTCTCGATCTTCTCGATAAAGGTTAAATTATTGTTAAATTTTTTGAAAACCTGGTGCAAGTACAACCTGTCACCATTGACGAACCATTTGTAGGTTGGGGGAGCTGGGGGGTAAAGTCCCCTTAGCAAAATTTTTATCTATTTTTCTTATTTCATATTAAAAATTAGTAATATTATTACTGGTACAAAATTCTATCGTGTAGATTCTACCTACTACATTTCTATAAGCGCTACTTGAGGCATAAAAACACACTTAAAAATAGTAATTGTTCCGGATAAACATGTCGTTGACAACAGCAAGGTCATAAGAGACGGATGTCTACTTCAGTTTTGTAACTCAGATGGACTAACACAACTTAATTTCTCATTCCTGTCTTACCACTGACCGAAACCCAGAATGCTTTACACGATAAGCTCGCGCGTACCAACTGCTAAGTGGAGGTCGGTCAATGAAATATTAAACGCAGTTGAATACAATTATAATACAATTCAGTATAATTCATTAGTTTTAGAATATCATCATAACACAAGTAGTAAGGTTTTATTTTAAAACTGCAGAGGAACTCTAGGTAAGACAGTGGTTATTTTTAAAACATATGCAGTGTAAAAGTTTATTTTCTTTTTGTTTTCACAAAAAGTAGCGTATCCCGGCCATAATAACTAAATTTCCTGTCGTGAATATTTTTTCCTGCAGAAAAAAAAAATTACACAAATGGTGAGTGATTGCTGATATTGTAAACGTACAGATGTGCTGCCAATAGTACAGGAAGGAGCGACAATGTCGAATCGAACACAGGAGAAAACGCCTTCGGATTTACCTGCGTGACAATCGTGCCTGCATGGAGATGCGATTGGTTGCTAGCCGTTCTTGGTTATCTCATATTCACTATATTCTGGGCCTGGGCCAGAGCGTAGTCAGGATTTTGTTTCGCGTGTAGGAGAGCCATTATTTGTAATATCTACTAACAGGCACTGTTATGGTTGATTTTTAAATTTCTACTAAGAAACTGGAAATAAAATTGTCTAGTTTCCTATTATAAGCAGTAGTTATTATTATATCGATATAACAGTTTTGTAATACATATTTTTATTTAAATAGGGGAAGGTAATTTATCCCGATAATCCCTCTTATTTTCAGGCTACGTATCTGCAATTTCGCATCTACTCCATAATAATCGATATTACCGTCATTGACTCTTAGTACCTTAGAAGTGCTGCCCTATATTCTTAATCCACTTATACTTACTTACTTGTAGTTATGATTTTTGTATATTTTTACAAAAAAAAACATTCATTCCATATTGTCAACAAGCAAGTCGTACGTGAAGTTTCAAAATGTTACTTCAGACAATATTCTTCTGCAATGTTTATTTCATGTATTTACAAGTTAAAGTAAATGGGTTTTACGTCTTGTCGACAGCGTGGTCATTAGAGACGGTGAGACACAACTCTGTACAATGGCAGGAGCTGAGAGAGAAATGGGCGATGCCTTCAGTAAAGAAATCATCTCAGAACATTAGCCTGCAGCTATTTCGGGACAAACCACAGAAAACTGAAATCAGAATGGCCGGAGACGGGGATCGAACCCGGATCCTCCCGAATTCAACGTTGGCCCGTCGTTCGCTTAGAAAAAATGTCATTTAATTCCAGTGTAACCACCTCAATACATGTATAATATCCTACGTTTAAGAATGAATATGACTGCAGTAACGATTTCATTGTCAATGAGACTGTACTGTTACCATCGAGTTACAATTTTACTGACACAAAATCTAGGCGGGAATTGTATTTTGTGGGTTTTAAATAAATCTTTTATACATATTTGGCATAATTTTAAATATAACTGCCAATAATCGGCACCTGAAACAATGTCAGTGAAGACATTACATATCACTACATAAAAATACATCAATTTTTAAATATGTTTACAATATTTACAGCATTTTAAATTTTTCAGTGCATGGTTGTCACTCTCTCAATATCAGTTACACTAGTGGAAATGAAACAGGAGGGAACACAAACACTTTAAACAATAGACGCAATATCAGACAACAGCTTGAAATTTGTTTACGACACAAATCAGCCATACAAGAAAACTACAAATAAATATGAGGCAAATATGACATTAAAACGAAAATTACTTTTGTGAAAATATAATTTTACTAATTGGAGAGGCGACTTAAACACGTGCCCTATGTAAAAAGTGAAAAATTATTTAATGAGCGTAAAAATATATTTACTCGTTATGAATTCAAAATGTTTATAGGATTTTACTGCTTATTTTATTACAATTAGGACTGATAATTATGCTCATAGCATGCACCTCCTTCTAGAAAAGGTCTTTCCTAAATACCACAGAGCGATCAAACAAAGTGGAATTAAATACTATATAGGCCTAATAATGGTTCAACAACATAATTTTAATTTGATATTATTTCTTTTGCGTATTTCTATGACAGTTTTCTGAAAGAAAAAGAATAGTTTTATGCTACACAAACTCAATCATTTATGGCCGAATGATCGGCGAATTAATTTGCTTTATGTTATACTTTTAACGCATCTTGAGCAAACTCTGATGTAATTAAACGCTACCTTGTTAAAGTGAGCTTTTACCAATCATGGATCTGAAATAAACAGTAACATATTGTCTCTTGCCCACCAGAAACTTATTCGCATAACATTTCGGCCGTAACTGTAGCATTTTACGTCCAGTATAAATTTAAATAAAATTCAGCTATTTCGTTTAACATGTTAGTAATATTAGTGAACTGTAATCACAGATAAAATTTCCTTTAAAATATGGCATGTTTCTATTGACACTTCATGTATAAAAAAACAAGGTAAAACCTTTTAAGCTTGTAGCTTCCTCTTTTTATTGCATTTAATTTTTTCTCTCGCTTGCAGTATGTAAGTAGGCTCCCTAGCAGAGAGTTTTCTATGAATCCTTCCATCGACTATTTCTGGAAGCATACATTCCAGATAAAACCGACGGAGCAGCGGCAACATCTTTCCTTCCCAAAATTGTCATATTTTTATGCGCTCTACAAAAAAAAGTTTATTGAGTAACGTGACATATGTAAAAAAAAAATATACTGTTGTTACATCTGTCTAGGACCTATCGTTTCCATTCAAATCACAGTTGAAAATTCGACCCAGTAGTACGGAGCCTATACTGCGTACATTTGAGCTCTCGACAGACATTAGATGACGGACCTTCACTGTAAACAACATGTACCATATGTATGAGCTCGCGATATTGTCGCTTCAGCAATAACTTCATGTGTGTTTTGAACGTGAAAGGCCGGTACTGGATCTTCAAAACACGTGTACTATTTTATTGTGTGCAATCTTATTTTCTCAATTAACTAACAACGACAAACCCTGGGAAGTAATTTCTGACGTAAAACAATAACACGCATGCACGAAGTATCGTCTATATTATAGGCCCTATATTTTTACTCGTCGTTTTTGTTAAAAACGCAGTTGAGGATACTAAACAGTAGCAACAAGAGGATCATTTTTGCCACATTAATTAATAAAACTTCTTCAGATGTTCGAATTTTCTGACGCTACACAAGTTGTATGCAATTAGAGGGAATTCTCCCTTGCTATTTTCACAGGGGTTGAAGGTACAGCCCATAGTTTGCAATATTAAGAGTTTTGTTATTTTACGTTATTTAATTTCCGATATTTGGAAAAAATGGAGTTTCGAAATTCGATTTTCAAAAGTTATTTTTCCGTATTATTAAATGTAGGCACAAAGTGATGTCTACATTTTCAACAAATTTTTTTTCACCTGCCATAGTTTGTTGGAGTTGGACAAATTTAGATACTACCTGTATATCCTCAACAGGCGTAACAACAAGAAAAAGTTCATTTACTATTATCTGTGTTATTTGTATAGATATTTGGTGTCAGATTTTTTTCCCTTTTGATTGAGTGAGTGAGTGAGAGATTTTGGTCAGAACTTGACATACAGATCTTCAGCGCTGGTGAGTATGGAGAAGCGTCGGAATGGAAGGGCTGGGGGAACGGGAGATGCCCGAGAAAAGTTGACCTTAATGAATGGACATGCCACAATTTATACCAAGTCCAAATGCTTATTCAAATAAATGATTATTGCCTGTCGATGTCAATAATTGTAAAAATTGAGTTGGGGCGACATTAAAAACTTTGAATGTAGTTATACATATTTTAGCATACGAACGCTTACAAAATGTGCATATGATTTTCAACAGCGATACGGTTTGGCAACACTTTTGGAAAAAAAACTTAAGTACCTAGGAGTTACTAATAAAAACCACGCAGTTGAAACAATTCGTTTAAATTATTACTATTAGTTTGTTACTGACAGGACACACTATAAAAACTGATGGAGCCGTAGTGGTCCAGGGGCCAGTGTGTTAATTAATCTCTTACCAGTATCATTCCGGGTAGATAACTGGATAATTTTGTCATATTTTAGCATGTGGGAATTATGCTTGGACGATGCATTCAATTGACGAGTTTTCACGGTGATACTCTGTTGCTCCCGCCCTTTGTTCCAGATGATACTCCATTACAACTTTTGTTTTAGATTTCATCGACTCCAGAACCGTTCATGTGTCTCACCTTTAATTGGACGCTTTAATTTTAGTTTGTCTTTTAATCACATGAATATTATGGAATCGATACATTGACTGATTATTAGTCCGTTGCCACGTTGGTGTTTTCGTATAATTGTTTAATACTCTGTGGAATGTTATTTAATGTTTAATGTTCAGTAGGTAGTCATGTCTCATTGTATTTTTATTGTCATTATTTTTAAGAAAATAGAAAAATACAAAATATAAGCAAATTAAAGTTTTTCTCTGTAAAGTTTACCTTCTTTATGACATATTATCATGAATCTGGGATTAGGTTTGGTGTTGTATACTGTAGCTCTTTACGTTTATTAGTATAGTTAATTTGAAATCACCTGATTCTGTTCCATGTTCTGTTACCAAGGTCACAGATAACTAGCAATCTAGACACTGCTTTCTACTATACACATTATCGCTCAGGATTTTGGGGGGTATTATATTTTGTTGATTCATTTTTTTATTTTTACAGTCATATTGATTACCACTACCACTGACAGCAAAAAGCGGCTTGCAGTAGTAATCTGTTTCTGCTCCCTGTCTGGATCATGTATCAGATATCTGGCTGTGACTCAAAGATCAAAATAAAAGTATTTAGTATTTACTTCCTCGATTATTTTACGGTTCATCTGGGGATGACGGCGGTGAAGCGGTCATATTGCTTGATTCTCACAAAGTCAGCCTAGGTCTAGGTTTAGTTCCAAGCCAGATAACTCAGGAATTTTGGTAATGGGAATCGTGCTGAACGATGTCGTTGGTCGGTAGGTTTTCTCGGAGAGCTCCCGTTTCCCACGCAAGCCACAAGCCGCCAAGATCTCTTCATTTCCCGCCACAGCGATTTAAATTCAGGTTCGATTCCCAGCGAGTGAACCCCGATTTTTCGTATGTGGAAACCATACCGGGCGATGACACTGGTTAGCGGATTTTCTCGAATATCTCCAATTTCTCCTGTTCTTACATTCCGGCACTGTTCCATAGTCACATCATTCATTCTCATCGGTTCTAAAACATTACCTGTTTAGCCACCAACATTTGCCCGACCTAATATGTAAATGTCTTACCAGATAAAAATCAATTATAACATTTGGTATGAAATTGACGAGGTTTCGAATGGCTAAGCTCAAAAGAAAAATCATTAATGTCACTGAATAAAGTGATTACATTCTATGAGACAGTTCAATAAGTTGGCCTGCAATTTCTTAGCACACACAATTTCAATAAACGACATATTTCGACCTTTTTGCTGCACGAACTCAAACCATCTTCCTCACAGACTTCCTCTTTACAGATAGAGAAGGGTGCGTTAGGCTAACTTTTCTTCGTGTTGTTTGCCAGAACGTATTTTCCGCGGAGAAACTTCGCACGGACTGAGTGTGCACAGGGCATGGTCATATAGTTAGGTCTGGCAACTGCCTATCTTTTGCAATGCTTGGCCGCGTGCGCTTAGTGAAGCTCGCGGCAGCTTGCGAACTACGAGCGCTAGTAGTAGGTTGACCCATCGTCTGCATTGTTATTGATAGGCGTTTCGGACATTCTCGGTTACTACAATTCATAGAGTTTTGCAAATAACTTGTCGCATTTACAAGAAGAAATTCGTTATATTGAGGTGATTTTGACAGTGTTGGAATCATTATCTTTGTCTTATTTAGCGAACAATTCAAAATGACAAGTATGCCTCGCGCCTGTATGCTACGAGGCTTCAAGGAATGATATTTGGCTCAAAAACTTTAAATTACTCGTTATTTCATAGTTCCAAAGGACCCCGTTAAAATACAGTGAAATGGCAGTCGAAGATGATATGTTACGATTTATAACCAAAATGTGGAAGGCAATGTTTACCATACACTTTGTCCCTATGCCCAAAGGTAGTTCACAAGCGATTTAAATTTAAGCTGAAATAAATTTTGTTTGCAATTTTACTTCACCCAGCTGTTGAATCAATTTCATTATTTGTGCACTTCCATTCTTAATTATAATCAAAAAAATATTATGAAAGGTGCAAGTGCTCACTTCCCCCCCCCCCCTCTTTTTTCTCCTGAACCTACCCAAAAACTTTGAATTAATCATGTTTTATTATGTCTTCGAATTTACAGACATCACTTAATTTCCGATTATCACAAAAGAAACACATCTGTGAATTTCTTTAAGCGATTTTGTTTCATGTGTATCAGTTATATTTCAGCTTCTTACAAAGTATTTGTGGCAGTGCTTATTACAAAAATAAAAAAACTTATGGCAATGTGTTATTCAAACAGTGTAAAATGGCTGTGTAGTTTCACTATATCCATGTAAATGGTTGGGCGAGTACGAGGTAAAGAAAGTTTACCATTGGAAATAGTTGTAGTGTGAATTAACTGGTTTAGTTGATACCAAGCACCACAATCACCTTCCTTGTCATGTCTTTACAA
>PNEQ01051576.1:0-18413 GCA_003012365.1 Medauroidea extradentata
CACAGTGTTTGTGCACCCCTAAAATGCTCGCAACTTTGAGCTATCTCGTTTCAACCACTGCATACCAGCAAACCATTAGTTAGGAATTCTATCAGGTGTTTTGTTTCATCATCTTATTAATAGCTACATTTCTAATCCTAAGTCTAATATGATGCTTAAAAATGTTTAAAGCATTTTAATTTGCAAAAATTACTCTGTCACGTCAAGTCCATAAGGCCCTTAACGAACAGATAAAAATAACCATGTGATGGTAGACAGTATTTATCCACAAGTGTGTAGTAAAGACCAGAGTTAAACCAACAAAAAAATTTTTAACAAAAAGCAACACGGACTTCTAAAAACCTACTCTGGGGAGAAAAAAACCCCTAAAGGTCGGTGCCAGGCAAGGTTAACAAATGCGTAGCAAAGTAGCATAGGTACACATATAAATTAATGAAATTGAACGTTGACTGCAACTAAATATTTCTTAATCGACACAAAGACAACAGCACAGGGCACAGCGGCAGGCGTATATACAGGGAGCGACTCGCATTCGGGCAGCGACTGAGGGCAGACGTTGACAGTCGCGTCCGATATTTAAATTTTTGATGCGCTTGTATACTATAAATTTTCCCTTATAATTGTATTTGATTGTGGTTTCTTGATTTGTTTTACACATCTGTGCTTGTTAATAGATTTGAGATGTCGCTTTACGACCCTGTTTTGTTTAATTTTGTAAATAGGTTTATTTGTAATTAAGATGTTGCTTTTGGCAGTTGTGTTCATTAGTAAATTGGTTTAATTAGGTATTGCTACAGTATAGAATTAACATAACTTTAAACATATTTTGTCAAATTTAGGAAATTTCCAAAAATTTCTTAAAAGCTAGGCTGGAACTGACTCAAAAAATAACAATAATTATATATTACTGTCCTAATAAATTGACTGAAATCTAAGTAGTCTAAATATTAATGTAATTATTTTTTTTTTTTTTACTTTTTAGTGCTTTTTTTCCAGAGTAGATTTTCTTGAAGTCTGTGTTATTTTTTGTTAAAAATTTTTTATTTCTTGATTTTTTGCAGGGTTTCAGTGCCTACATTCCACACTAGCGCTGTTTATCGTTAAGGAGTTTCATTGTGCCTTCGCAGTCCAAAACGTCCTTAACCATAGTTACCTACCTACCTCGTCTTGGATTTTCACAAACCAATATCTCAATCACTATACATTTCCTATTTGATTTTGAGGATTTCTCTGGTGTATCTTCAAAATCCAAGGTCCAATTCCAATGAAATTGTGGCCCCCAGCCACCTGCACTGGCATCCATCTCGGCCAGACAACAAAGCGAGGAAGGGTAGTGAGAATGTGAGACTGTACCGCACCAAACCCTAAATGGTGTAAGGCACTTTTTGTATTCCCATCCTTATCTGAGTACTCTCTGAAGTGGTGCCCTTGTAAAATTTTATTCATATATTTTGTTAAACTGAGGCATTGGGCTTACTATGGACAGAAGCGACACAGTATCATAGCTTCATCATTAGGGCTTGGGAAAGCAAAAGAACTGGAGTAAATAAGTTTTCACCCTAAATGTTAAACCTACTTAACCATAGAAAGTAAAAAATTTATATTGCTAAGAGTTAATAATTACAGCATGTGTCCTTTAAGACTCTCTTTTATCCCTAGCAACTGAAACATCTTTTAATCTACCTAATTACCCTTTCTAAGCAGTCACCATTTGGCTTAATGACATGACAATTAGTATAGTTTACAAAATATGACAGTACAGTACATAAAAAAAAAATCCACAATGCACAATAATATGAAACTCCTTTGACAATAACTATGAAAAATATACAAAACAAAATTTTATATAATTTGTTTTATTTCTTACGAAGATACTTTGAAAAATGTATTGTTCTGAGAAGCATATTCCTGAAACCCATATTCACACAGCAAAACGGTAACATTAAAGAGTACAATACATTTCCACACCAGCCAACTTGTAAGATATGTCATCTGTAAGATTTCAAAATCAACCAATTTTCCATGTAAACCATGCACAAAATGTAATGTGACACGTAAACATTCTTATTTTTGAATCACTTTGCACATACACCTAATTACAAAAGAAAAAAATTTATATATATATATATTCTAGTTTTACAGTACACACACACACATATATATGTGTATATGTGTGTGTGTGTGCGCGCACAATATATTGTTGCAAGTCACAACTATCTGGCTGAGCTGTGTAATACGAGACGGTGACGGCAGAGCTAACAGACCTCAATGTGCTCTGTATGGATTGTATTACCTTGAGTGACGCCACAATAACCACCTGCAGGCCACAATAATTGGAACGCAGTGTAAGCTGATGTAGCAGCGGCAATAACAAGGGGTTGGAGTACATTGTTCCGCCCATGTGCAGTGGCGGCCACCTCCATCCCAAAATCGGGTAACAGAAGAAGATATAGTGGTCTAGAGTATTCCTGTTCTTTCTCCATCTTGCGGGATGGTGCTTGACCCTGATGCCCCACCTTTCCAGGAGGTTTGAGATTAAAGACTTGCCGAAGGAAGTCGAGACTTTAGAGTGAGTATATAAAAGAGAGCTGCGGCAGAGGCAAGACAGTTTTTGATTGGCAGGTGTCTGGTGTGAGTAAGACAGTTTTTGACTGGCAGGTGCCTGGTGCGAGTAAAGTGATAGAAGAGTGGCGAAAAGTATTGGTTGCGACAAGTCTTCGAGGGTGGCCGGCGAGCTGGATCGCGGCGAGAAGTGGGAAGAAGGTGTTTCTGGGCCACTAAAAGTTCATTGGTGCTCGTTCTTTGGGTCCGTGAGTGATTAGAAAAACTTTCACTGTACAGAGAACTTATATAGAGTTATTATTTAGATTTTAAAACCTGTATGTAAATAGTAGTTATTTGTTCTGTTTGACGTCTAATGTGATTAATCATTATAAACATAAGTTTTTTGTATAGATAGTTGTAATAAACTAGGTTAACTTTATCCATTTTCTTTCTTTTATCAAAGATATCCATCTCCAAACGTACATAGCCCCAAACTTGTAACTAACTCTCTCTCTCTTCCTCCCTACACCCCCCCCTACACACACACACACACAAACACACACACACACACACTTCCACACACACCTCTGTACTGATGCTGCAACAAGTACGCATCTTCTTCGAGGAATTAATTGTCTGTGAGAACTTTGTGGCAAGTACACCAAGTACACTCAGTGCAAAGCGGACTTTTGAATCTTGCGCGCCTCGTCGTCGGGGTTTGGGCGCCTTCGTACTCGGGCGGAGACTGTCGTGCCTCTCTCCCACCCTTCTACATTCTCCTAACCTTCCTCCACCTTCTTTACCCTGGCTGTGTGGTGGACTCCCCAGCTGGCTTGCGTTAAGTTTACGTTATTATTTCCTTTGCGCTTGCTCGTGCTGTGGATCCCTCCCCAGTATAGTTACCTGCATGTAGTTCGCGTTTGATTATACCGCTGTTAGTTTGGTCTGTAATGGCGTGGTTGTCGAGAGGCCGACGAGTGTATACTAGGATCATTTGAACATTTATATTTTCATTGTGTTGAGACACTCACCTGTGTCTTTCACTTGTATGTTGAATTTGTAATAATAATGCTATTTTCAGACTTCAATTGTGCGTGCTTTTGCTTTGGTAGTTAGTTTGTGCACCCTCGCTCACGAACCAGTGTTCCCTTTGTACATTGTAGCGGTACAATTTAACTGCACAACTCTGCTCGGGTTCGAATCCCGAGTTCGGGTGTGCATTCCCTATCAGTGTTTCCTTTAGTCCGTTTGCTATGGCACACGATGCAGGTGTGGGCGACTTCATATTCCGTTACACGTATCTTGAATTACATGATTATTTTGAGTGACGCTGGCATGTTCTTCGTCAAGTCCGAAGACGTGACAGCGCTCTGCACACGGACCCTTATATATATTAATTCTGTTCGCTCTGTCAGTCCAGTGGGTGTGTCGGATGGTCCGGTGCCGGCGGCGCAGAAGGTTCTAATTACGCGACTTAATGGGGCCGAGGTGTTGCGCGTCGTCCAGGTTGAGGCCGTGCTGCGTTTTATAGTCGCGGTAGACACTATTATAATTTTTCTGTTTCGGATGAGGCTTGGTTCCTGACGTGTTTGTCTTCAAGAAGGAGGCTCTTGCATGTGTGTGGGGCACCAGTAAATTTAATTCCTTCTTGAGTGCCGTCGAGTTCGATCTTTGGATGGACAATCAGGCTGTTAAGCCATTCCAGCAATTCCAATAATTTGGGTCGTTAGGCTTACTGTCTGTTGCGCTATCCGTTTGTCGTGAAGCATGTCTCTGGAGACAGTAACGTGGTAGCGGACGCGCTGTCCCATATGTACTCCCCAAAGGATTATGTTTGCGATCCCGATGAACTTACAGGATTGTCTTCCTTGTTCACCACACAGTGTGTTTTTTTACTCCTGCTTGCAGCAGGCACAGGATGAGGGTCCTGAGTGTAGGGACATTGTGTTGAAGGCGGCACAGGGTTAGACGAATTCGTGCCCCTTTTGGGGCGTGATGTGTTACATCCCCTATTGAATGTTTGGGGTGTTCCTTCTCCCACATTCCCTCTTTCCGATGCGGAACGAGAGTTGCAGTGTGCACGTGCTTTGGGAAACTTGTATGAGGCTCGAAGTTGTCTTCAGGCCTGTGTTAATGCCCAGCGGGTTCCTTCAGACTTTGAGGCAGGCCAGCTTGTATTCTGTAAATCTTTTGCTCTGCCTTCGAAGGCCCAACACCTCCGGAGGAAATTGCTGTAGCAATTCTCGGGTCTGATTCACATTTCTTGTCTCCTCGGCCCCAACACTGTGTTGCTTGCAGACAGTCTTTCAAGGCATTCTATCCGGAAGGCTCATGTGAGATATCTCAAACACGCTTTTTATGAATCTGATTAGTTGTTTCGAGTGTTCGCAAGTATCTACGTCCCAGGAATAAGAGAGCTTCGGGACGAAGCCGCCTTCCTTCAGCTGTTGTCTTTGTTGTGTGTTAGTGTAGTGTGTGCGTGTGAGTTTGTGATTTTGTTGTTGTGTATAGGTTGAGTGGGATAGAGTTGTGTTTTTACTGGTTTTGATTGTGTATGTTTCCTGGACAGGTTCCGCTTGTTCTCCTGTCCCGAATTTGACATGACTGTGATGTCCCGAATTTGACATGACTGTGATGCATGCTGCGCAGCATCGTTTTGTGGTTCCCAGCCTCCGCCTTGCCTTAAACCAGTTCCTTTCTCCTTCTCCCACAGCTTGTCCCATCTCTTCCTGCTATCCCGCACAAGTTCCGCGCATTCCGCACTAGGCAGCACCCTAAATATTTCCAGTGTGTCCATCCTCCGCTAGTCTTTCACGACCTTGTCCGAGGCAGATAAGATGGTATTGTTGGATAAACTGCATACCGCTTGGATACACGCTATCCGCAGCCGCACACAGCTGAACTCAGAAGGGAGGATTCCCACCCCTACAAGCAACCCCTGCCACCAGCCACCTCAGGCGTGCATCGAACCAGCGACTCCTGCCTCCATGACAGCTGGCCAATCAAGAGCTCACTCATCATTTCCACGCCCATCAGTGCGAGTATAAAAGGCGCAACTTTTGCCGAGACAGTGTTCCTGGGTCGACGAGACCAACACTCCTGCCTTCAAGCAGTGTTCCTGGGTCATCGAGACCAACACTCCTGCGCTCAAGCCAAGTGGTTCTCAAGCAGTGTTCCTGCAGACAAGCATCAGCAAGTCTAATGCCTCGCTGCGCCGGCTGAGACTTCACAGCTTATTTCTGCTAGTTGTTTTTACAACTTTCTCTCGTCGGGAAGAAGAGGGTTCCAGCGTCCGCTGCCCTTCGATGGATCGTGTCCGCCAGAAGTTGCCTGCCGCATGAGAGAAAAGGCCACAATCAGCCTCTACACAATTCAGCAAAGACGAGCCTATGTCCACAGCATTGGCCACCCCTCGGGCTCCATTGCTTTTAATTGCTGCTTTCCGCTGCCTCCCGGCACAACGACTTGGCACAGGGTGGTTTTTATTGTTCTTTCGAGCAATAAAAAACACAGTTAAATGGACCTTACCTTGTGTCTGCTTTAGCTCTTCGCTCCTTGTTCCTTTCTGTTACCCACTCCCAAATCTTTCTCTTCGAGTATACTGCAGTTTGGGTCTGTAAAGTAAGTATACTCGGAGACCGGAAGCTAACTCTTGTTCTGGGAGACTGTCGCCCTGTCTATCTTCCCCCTTCCGTGGCTTCTCGTCAGCGGTGGGACAGCACTACACTGGGCAGGTCTCTCAGAAAGGAGGTTCGACTCACTGGCATCCACCATTCACGTAACCAGAAGCCAGAAATCGTGGTTTTCCTTGGGGAGCCCGAGTTCCGTGCGGGAAACAGCGGCTGGGACAGCTGCAGTGCTTTGCATTGGACTCAATAGTTCCTCAATGTAAGACACCTCATCTGGATTTACGAGTCGTATTTATTGCTTAACCTGTTAGCCTTTTGGACCCCCTTTTAGTTTCTTGACGCAGATACTTTGGACACCTGCTCTCTTTTCAAGTAACATCTTTCACTTTACTCCAAAGGTAATCTAATCCAGGTATGCCCAAGCATAGGGCATGCAAAGGACAGGCCGCTCGTGCCAAGCTAGCAGAGTCAGTAAAGCAAGTACTGGCCACACCAAACCCATACAAAGGAATCTACACGGCACAGGACGTGGCAGCAGCAGAGCATCGAGGAGAAACTGTAGAGGGTGTCATCCTGCTCATCAGGTCTCTGGAGGTGCCCCCGTTCCTCGAACCCCTTTCAGACACCCCTCCCAAATCAGTCCCGTCACCCTCACACCCCGCTACTTCCTCTCACGTCAAAGCCCTCACCTTCCCTTCCGTGAATCTTTCTCGCCAAAGAGTCCTATTACTGCAGTGCCTATTCAACCTTGTCCGACGAGGACCAGAACCAAGCCTACGCTGCGACCTCCAGCACCGAGACCTCCAGTGTGTGGCTTCGCTCCTGCAGCTCGCCTGGGCCAACAGCAACCATAGAGAAAAGGGAAATCAGCTACCTTTCCCGATACCCCGGATTAGTCCACGTCCTAGTCTCCAGCTAAACTCAGAAGTAGACATCTCGTTGGGTGGGGAAGGCTCGTCGACTTCGCCCAACATTTCTACTTCCCGACCTCCACCACGTGAGGCGTCAATTGATTATGAAGGCCTTACTTTGACATAGGTGTAAGTGCGCGTACATAAGCTATATCATAAGGTTAAGCCGACTTACATTTTATGTTGTGTTTTCTATTATTATTATTATTGTGTCTTCCATTATTAATGTACCCGAGGGACTTGTAATCTTATATATCATGTTATTTATAGTTTTAAGCATGCATTTTGTATTCAATAACATTTGTGCCGAGGTATATTTTATTTTAATTTGGTGTGTTTATCATGTTTAAATCTTATTGTACTAGCCTTCTGTATGAGGCTTAGGGCCGTATCTGTAGACCTCTTTCGAATGACAACCAACTGCTCACCAATGTTTTCTCTATAGAGATAGCAGTTGGTTGTCATTCGAAAGAGGTTTATAATATCGGCCCTTAAAGTTCAAGTATATTATATGTTTTAATATAATCAAGTTTGGATTTTTATATTAAAAATTTAAGGTCTTGAGTGTTATCAGCTTACTGTTGTGAATTTGGTATAATGATTTGGATGTTGTTTTTAATGAGCTCCTTGATTTTCAGGAAGTATTTTAGTGGACGAAGAAATTCAATGTTGTTTGTTTTCATGGTTATCTGTCCTGGAGGGTTGTCCCACAGACTTTAGCACACTTTCCTGGTACATTACCCTTTCCTGATGGAGGACTCTCCAGACCAGGTGACTCCGTCTACGCCTTGTTCCCAATTGATGAATGAAGACCCGGACCCCACAGAAGGTGGCACCGAGTGCTCGCATGTTTCCTGTGGATGTTTCTCCTGGATTTCGACTGGTTTCTTCATTCTCCCCCTCTTTCCCCAATGTGTGGAGGTTTATGGGAGGGGGTTGTACTGGTGTTGTGACCAGTACACGTCTTCTTCGACGAATGAACTGTCCGTGACAACATTGTGGCGAGTACATTCAGTGCGAGGCAGACTTTAGAATCACGAGTGCCTCGTCGTCTGGGTTCGGGCACTTTCGTGCCTCCCTCCCACCCTTCTACCTTTTCCTAACCTTCCTCCACCCACCTTCCTTGGCCATGTGGTCGACTCCCCAGCTGGCTTGTGTTACTCTTCATCCAGCCTTCGAAGTGTCAACATTGCCGGCCTCCCAACAACTAACCTTTGCTTCGGTGAGTGTTAAGTTGACATTATTTCCTTTGCGCTCGCTCGTGCTGTGGATCCCTCTCCAGCACGGTAACTTGCGTGTAGTTCGTGTTTGATTATACCGCTGTTAGTTTGGTCTGTAATGGCGTGGTTGTTGAGAGGCCGAAGAGTGTATACTTGGATCGTTTGCACATTTATATTTTCACTGTGCTGAGATGCTCACCTGTGTCTTTCACTTGTATGTCGAATTTATAATAATAATAATAATAATAATAATAATGCAGTTTTCAGACTAATTGTGCGTGCTTTCGCTTCAGTAGTTAGTTTGTGCACCCTCACTCATGAACCCGTGTTCCCTTTGTACCTTGTAGTGGTACATATCAATGAAACATATTCACTCAATATATAAAGAAAAATTACTAGGAAGAGTTACTAAACAAACTAAATATATTTTCTCAGACTTACAAAATTATCATTCAATGCTGTACTATTATCTTTCAAGCACAAATCACAAAAGCATGTTCAGTTCAGGGCACAGTCATTATCAGTTTAGAGAAAAAAATCTTATCTCAAATTCTTAATATTATGTCGCACATGTGTATGATGCAACGTATTTTTTCTTTGAGGCGTTGTACATCTATAGCTCAAAAGATGCCTTCAGACTTTGGAGGAAAATTAGTGACGTTCCAGCTTCATGTTATCAAATTGATAAGGGAAAAATTTTTTTTGCTTGGCCAAATGACAATGCAGACGAAACTTGAGTAATCAGATAATGCCAATCAATACCACTGGACACAAAAGCACTAGATACTATATTGTTATTTTGTTACGGTATTTTCTAATTAATTAAATTAATTTTTGACTTACATTCAACCAAAAAGTTTTTTGTTATAATCATAACCTAAAAGTACGTGGTCGAATTATATTTAGAGTCGAATTATTTTCGGGTAAATACAGTACTTGAAAAAACAGACATTGTATAACCAGCCCTTAACACATTAAATGTCCTGTTAATCATCTTTAAGACATGTTAAAAATGTGTAACAGAGGTTGGTGAAACTGACACGTTATCTAATCACATGATTAGTTTAACCACAAAGATTACGTGGCAATTAAAATTGTACAATTTCTCAACGTACTTTAATCGTATGGTTAGATACGCATTGGTTAAGGTAAAGTGGCAACAATTATGCGATATCTTGGCTTGTGATTGGCAGCAGTGAAACATTTCATTTGTTTATTTTGTTGTGCGGGTTAGTAGTGAAGTTTGTATCATAGACGAAAATACACTGCCACGTGCTGAAAATTTTGTTTTATCAGGAACAAAATTATTTATTTCTCTAGCAGAAAAGCATGTGCGTATCATAGAAGCTTCAGAAAAAGAAAATAATACAATAGGTTCATGCATATTTTTGATGTACCTATTCCAGATCTTCACTACTATAGAATTGTTTCGTTAAATTATACTTTTAAAGAGAACATAATGTTGTAAAGGTTACATCTATGGTTTCACGTAAATCATATTTCTGGGAGTGAATGTTTTAGTTAGTAAATTATTCCCCTCACATCTAACCAAGTTACGTCTACGAAAAAGAAATTGGTAGTATTATCATTTCAGCATAAATGATACACTGGAAGAAGTAAGTGTTATAACACAGCTTTCTGATACATTACAACAGCTGTTTCGAACCTATAAAAAGAAGAAACTTGATTTTGCAAGCAGTCCTGTGTTGGTATGAAGGAAGGTGATGGAGAAATGTATTGTCTGATAAAATCTGTTGGAGGTGGGAAAGACATGTGCAACAAAAGAAATGGAAGAAGACAGGATACACATACAAAAAGTTCACCTTGTTTCTGTGCAGTGTTGAACAGAGGGTGTCAGAAGACGAGGGGTTTATTTAGCAGGATACATGACACTCCAAAGATAATGATTCACTTCGCCCTCAGCTGTAACTTTGACCTTGAGCTAAAAATCCTGCCGCTTGCCATTGAATGGAGTGGAAAGGGAGAGAGGCAGCTAAATAAAAAGAAACTGGCCTTCAACACGTATCATCCATGGAAAGTAGATTCTAAACTCCTTTATGTAAATCTCACAGCTACAACCTCATCCAACTACCCTTCTGATACCTTTAAACACCTCGTCCAGTATGCTGTAGTCTAATGCTAGTCAGAATAATCACTCACAGTATGTACTAACCATATGAGGCATAAAATCTAAAGGTTAGTAGCAGTGGGTCAGTAGGGTACACAGAATGATTCTTGAAAAGTAAAACATTCATGCAAGATATACAAACCTACATGTGTAACATAACCTACAACAGCATGTAGAATCACGTTTAAAATTTTGCAGCATGAATAAAAAAATAATTAAATCCTTCAATGGCAAGTTGCATAACCTACAAAATTAACTAAGGAACATTACAATCTACATTTATTGATTATCTGCTATAATTTTTCCAAAGGACTAAAATAATTAACATAAAATGATTTATGTGGTAGGTGTCACCTACTAATGCAGTTAAATTTCCAGCACAGGTCTATAACAAATTATTAGAGATGTGCCAGTCGATTCTTCAATTCCTAGATACCTTCGATTCTCATGGTATCGAAGGATCGAGCATCGTTAGGTAGAATCGAAGGAAAAAAGCTGGGACTTCAGGTTAACCCATTTGCATCCACACACCGTAAGGGTTAGAGCGGCCATGATTTTTCTAGTCATTTTATTCTGCAATTAAACTTTCAAAATTAATTCCCGGTATACCTAAAAAAAATATTTCATAAAATTATTTTATCAATTTTCTGTAATTTATTGATATTTTTTGCCACACTAATTAACACAAAATGTTCATATTGTACAAACAAAAGTTGTGTACACTCAAACATTCTAAAAAAAACTTTTCGGTACGTAATGCCCTCAAACTAACAGCTATATAAAACAGATAAGTAAAGTATTTTATGTGTGTGTGTGTATGTATGTATGTACACTAGACCCCCGATTTTACGAACCCTGGATTTAACGAAGGTAGCGATTCTACGAATACAATCTCAGGAACCCTAAAAAAATAACAAAATTATACGACAAAAAAAATTGTAAGGAATTACGTTGACAATGAATAAAACACACTGTATCTAGTTCACAGCATTAAAATATGAATTGTAGAGTTGCAGTTATTACTTGGTAGGTCACAATATTAAAAATAAAACAAAAATAGCGAAAATCCGTTAAATAATGTGGCAGTGACAGTTTGAAAACTGCGTGGCGGCGGCGCTGCCTGTGCCAAGCCAAGCCGGCCTGTCTCCAACTACGACGTATTAGGATCTATATTGAGGTCGTACTATAGACGCAAAGTTCCAGCGCATGCGCATATGCTCATTTAACTATAGTACAGCCTCCTTCTAGGCTGTTTCACATCTTATATCTCTCTCGTCTCGCGCCGAATGAGTTTACTTTTTTACACGAACCCTATAAATAATAGCGTGATATTTTTCTTTATTGCGTTAACACCATACGTACTTAAAACAATTAACTTGGCACATAATTTGCTTAAACAATGTGTTACTTCGTGTTGTAAAACGTGCATTTCTCAAGTGAGCACGATAATAGCGCAACCTATTTTCCAAGTGTAGAAACATTTGTCTCCGGGTATGTCGAACTTGGAAAATAAATAGACGTTTGTGTATTACATAATCCCGGAACTCCTAATTAATTTTTACCGCATATACTGACTGTGAAAGTGATTATTTTCAATCACTTATACATGTAATTCTCGACGATTTTAGCAAGGAGTATGTAAGGGTTTATAAGAGATGGCACTGCCAGGTCAACCAGCCTTCCTTATTTACGGCACGATCTCGTTGTCGTAAACGATTGTGTATTACCAACCACGCAACAGAAAACATACATATTCTGCCGAGGGAAATTTTGTGTTAGTATCCACAGTGATGCATAGTCGTGATGAACTTTTTAAATATTTAATTATCCTATAATGTTGTTAGATCAGTGTTTTATAATAATGTATTTTATTTATTTATTTTTATTTCATGCGGTAAGGTTCTTGATATGGTTAAATTGTGTGCACTCATAACCTGTAACTTTAAGGTTAGATACGAGTAAATCTGATATTTTTATTTAAGTACTGTTCATAAATAGTACGTAATATTATGTACAGTCGAAGTCAGTTATTATTATTATTATTCAAACAACTGGTAGCATGTGGGACACCGTGGGACACAACACACTACAGCTCTATTAGGTTAACATCAGTCGTAAAAACATTTTAAAGCGAAACAAAACACAGGTCATGAAGCCACATATACCTGGTACAATAAAAACCTAGTCCTAGGCAAAATAAAATGCACCTGGAACTTTAAAACAAAGGTCTAACTAAAACAAACCATTTGGTACGATAAATGTCGACGAATCGCAACCACGCGGCGAGCATGCACACGAGTGATAATAGTAACGGAAAATGGCAGCGTATCCTTACACGATCCTCGGGTGTACCACTACAAAAAATTTTCAACACTCTTAATATACATCAACATTCTTTAAACAGTTTTTACAACAAAACAAAAGATTTAATTCATGTAGATTTCGACATTAACACTAATATATGGTAACTGCCTGCAAATACTATTTCTGTTAATATATTACAATATAGTGCAGTGATGTTTGTAATTTTGTATATTGGTACACACGCAATCGTTTACAGAAAATAAGAGCTGCGTAGGCCCTATCCTGTGTCACAAAATGGCATTTTTGGAACAACATCGGTATATGCTACAGTGCCGCTATCTATCTGCCATCTTGTGAACGTTCGTACAGTTGCGCTATCTGTCCGCTCTGCACGCTACTAGTATCTACGTTCTCGTACAATTCATCAACAACGTCGAGGGAATGTTTTTACGTTAAGTTACATAAAACTGCGCAATGAATGAATACATCCGCTTATTCCTTCTTTCTTTGGTGAATAATTTACAAGGGCATTTTACCAGTAAGGAATGCCTACTTTTTTTCCCCATTAAACGCTACGCAAATCGGGCTTTTCGCTTATGAGAAAGCACTCGACAGCTCGGTTTACTTTTTTTTTTTAGGACAAAGGTCGATCATATCTATTGTTTAGCGGTGTTCTTTTGATCGTAAGACGTCTGCCTATTGATATACGTAAATGTATATTTCAACTATCACTTGTGTTATTTTTCCGTTAAACGCTACGGAAGTCGGTCTATTCGCTCAAGATAAGACACTCGGAATCTCGATTTTCTCATTTTTTTTTTAGGAAAACGATTGGTCATATCTATTGTTTAGCGGTGCTCTTTTGATCGTAAGACGTCTGCCTATTGATATAAATTTATATTTCAACTATCACTTGCGTTATTTTTCCGTTAAATACTACGGAAGTCGGTCTATTCGCTCGAGAGTAGACACTCGGAATCTCGATTTTCTCATTTTTTGGGGACAAGGGTTGGTCATATCTACCGCTCACCAGTGTGACGTCTGGCTACTGATATCAATTTATGTTTGCATTAATACGTTAATTAATTACCCGCAAAACGCTACGGAAGTCGGGGCCTAGAGACACTTTGCAGAAAAAATGCAATTAAAAAATTTTCTGTTTGGGTGGGGGCAAAAATAAGCCGCAATCGAATTTACGAAGGTAGCGATTTTACGAATGCGATGAGAGGAACCGCGAGTATTCGTAAAATCGGGGGTCTAGTGTATATACATATATATATATACATACACATACATATACTGTACATATAAACATACAAATTTTCGTACCGTATGCCCGGAAACAAACACTTGATAAGCAAATAATGTGAATTCTGGGCAAAATTGGAGATGGAAATGTAAGTGGCAGAATATCACATATTTTAGATGCAAAATGTGGCAACATGCACATAAAACATTGTACTATGTTTTACATGCACAATGTGGCAACAATGCATGGAAAAAGTCTCTTGCGCTCCGCATACAGGTATTATTTTGTTATGTCTAGGAAAGGTAGAATCATGTTTGTACTGCTTGGAATTTGAACCTGCGCCCATTATATGCAGATCAGAACAGCAAGTAATAAGTTATCTTTGTCATGCAAGAGGGCACTCACTACAGTGCTACATTGCCACGTCGGGCATGTAACATATCATTGTATAACATTTTGCTACTAAAATTTTTGTCTCCAATTTTGCCCAGGATTTGTGTGCTGTGCTAACGCTTTTGATTCTGTTCATCCTGTATGTAAGTGTTTATGTGTGTGTATGTATGTATGTATGTGTGTGTGTATGTATGTATGTATGTGTGCATGTGTGTATGTGTGCATGTGTGTGTGCATGTGTGTATGCATGCGTGTGTGTGTGTGTCTGCGTGTACATAAAAAGTGATTCACAAAACAAATACATCTGAAATTACATATAATCAGTCTTATACCTAAACACTTTACTGAAGTTCACTTACATAATAGAACTCGTACATAGTATGTAAAAAAAGGTAACAATTATTAGTTAAGAACAGTGAAAAAAAATATTCATTTGCATCTCAAGTAAAGCAGTCGCATGTGGTACACAACAGAGAAAAAATCATATATTTATGATTACATTGGTCATATTATATACACGTGCGCTTATGTTTTACCTTCTAAATATACTGTAGGACTCTTACAGGTGTAGCACATTAGAAAAAAATTGGTTCTACACCTAATAATTAGAGCCACTATTTTATAGCGAAAAGATTTTTCCAACATTTGGTTTCGATGCATCATGTGCTCACCTACTTTTAGTTATTCTTTCGAGAGTTCTTTCAGCATATTTTTGCGGTTGGTGCGGACTGTCCCGCAAACATCTGTTCCAGCAGAGAACAATCTGTGAAACAGGTCGGGTGAACTGTACCAATTATCAATATACAGGGAGTATCCTTTGTTCAGTAAATCACATTTATGCATCATTTCCACCACTATTGCAGTGCTAGCAGGAATTCCGTCTGTTTTGTCTTTCCCCACATATATTTTGAAGTCGCAAATATACATATTCGCAGAATCACAGAGTTTGTAGAACTTTATCCCACACCTCGCACGTTTAGATTTGTTGAATTGAATAAAATGCAGTCTTCCCCTGCATTTCATCAAAGACTCATCAATGCACACATTTTCTGATGGTGTGTAAATTTCGCGAAACGAATCTGATGCCATAGTTATAATAGGCAGAATTTTACGTAGTGGATCTACTGGGTCCAGAGTTTCGTTGTCCACTAATTGTAAATATCTGTTCAGGGATACAAAACGCCATCGCGGCATAACACTTCTAAAATATAGCGTATCTATAGCAACATCCTTACTCCAGTAACTTTGAAGAGTAGGTTTCTGAACGATACCCATCAAGATAAGAAGAGAGATATACACTCGTAATTCGTCCAGTGTTGTACTTACAAAACTGCTGTCACTTGACCCATATTTATTGGTCTGTTCTACAATACGATCCACAACACTGTCACTCATGTATAAAGAAAATATTGCTGCCCGGCTGGGATTCTTACCTAAATTTAGGTTTGGTGCTATGCCAGAAACACCAGTGAAGGGATGACACACAGGTTGCGAAAGAACCTGTTCCCACTTCTAGTCGATAACATCGCCGCAACCAGTGTCCATTGCAATATTTTCATCACCAGACTCGGAAGAACTGTCATTTGTGTCATTATGAACTACACGAGAATGGTTCGTTGAAGCATGTTTGTTATTATCGCAGTCCATTTCATCTTCACTGCTTGAACTGTCAGAACTCAACATTTCAAAATACCGCATCATTGCCTCGTCATCCCTACCACACACAAAAAAGTCATTCCTCATACATGATGCCATTTTACACTCAAAAAAAATAATTATGTTCTATTAACTATAATTATTTCTCAATCCTAACAATCCGCAACACTAATCATGCTCTAAACAATTGTTGCAACCTATAGAAAAGTTATTTTGTACGTACGACTGTATGTACACTAGTCTGTAATTCTTCACTATGCTGTATACCTATATAGCATTAGTACAAGCTATAATTACAAAAAATATTTCAGGCGAAAATATATTGTAGCCGTTTATATAACTTTGTCTCAGACACACGCACCTTTTGTGTAAATAAAAATTAGCCGCCGAAACGCAAACAAAATTCAGTACTTATAATGACAAGTGTCGCGACGAGACAGTAAAACCTTCAATCTTACGTTTTTCACTGCAGAACGACAGCCTCGCTCAGAAAGACGAGAAATAAAATTGTGAAATTCCTCGCAGATGTCAATAACATCCGTTTTCAAACACAAATAGTCATATTTTCACAAAATGATTTGTACATTGTGCTGCCATCTGCAACACGGCAGTCAAAACTATCATCGCAGCCTGACAATGCTGGGGCATTACGAAACACACGATAAGATAGTAGAGGTAAAAAACTGAGAGGTCACCACGTGCTGTTTTCATGCCCAAACGAATGTAGCTTCACTATATACTTCATAGATGGCACTGCGAATTCCTCCAAGCTAAACTAGTGATCTCGCGTACCAGTACGCTTATGGTGTTATCGGCCAAATATGCAGGCGCATACTAATATGCTTGTGGATGCAAATGGGTTAAGCCACGATTCAAAACATAAGTGCAATCTCAGATTTGAAAAATTTCGTATTTGAATCACAACAGTGCACAGTACACGTTTAAACACAAATCCGGTCCGAAAATTATTTACAAGAAGGCAAGACTCCGGTCCTTAGTTATTTATTACCAACGATCACGTATGCCTTAACCACGAACATCAATAGTAAAAAAACTTACATCTTCCATAGATGTGATGCACGCATGCAGCATTTCAAACAAAATGGTCGACATATCAGATTTTTAGACGTGAGCGTGGTCTTAAAGGTACGCATTAGCAGCGTAAACGGGACATTGGTGTTGACTAGTTGTACGTATATCTAATCTACTATTCTATGCTTTAAAATTGTTTATTTTCGGTCCATGTGCAGTGTCAACTTCATGGTTGTCAATATAGCTTATTTTCCGATTGAGATTTCATTTCTAGTTGAGCAACGGTTAGCGACGCAGGTGAATCGCCGATGTATTTTGTACTACTACCGTACGAAAATCGTTTTGATTGCTTACTGACTTCAATCTTACTCAATCATCTCGCGATGCGAAGGTGGTTATCATTGTGCAGAAGTATTTCCTATGTTCTGTTTTAAAGTAGGGCTTAACTGACTGCTAATTAAAAAAAGGTTTGTTATCTACTGTTTTTTCTATGATTCTGCTAGTAGTGATACACTCGCTGAGACGCCCGATCATCCAGAGGAATTTTAAAAAGGCAAATCACTAGTTTTATTTATTAAGGTAAGATACGTGGAATCCAAGGGAATAAACTGTGTCAAATTTTTTTAGGAATCGAGAATTTGAATCTAGATTATTGAATCATACCATCACTACAAATTATGTCAAATTATTTATGGAAATATGGCAGAAAGATATGTAAAATAACTTAAAAATCCTTTTCACATGGTAAAAGATAACCAGAAAGTAGGCCTACATTCTTATACTATAGCATTTCGCTATAGAAAGATAGATTTTTTTTTATAATAATATTGTAGGTTAGTGTTTTCTTTTTTTTTTGGATTGTAATTAATTTAAGTTTTTTTTTTGTTTTTTGCTAGTAAGCAAGTTAATGAACGTTTGTTTTAGTTTTCTGAATTAGGCCGTTAGTTAATGAATGCACCCTTCTGCTAGCTAGCTAATTTATTTATTTATTTATTTTTATTTATGTTAGGATTCACATCCTAAGGGTTAGTTTTAGTTTTTTTTGTTTTTCTCGCATTTTGGTTAGAGTTTTTTTTTTGTAATAATCTCTACCCACTATGCCTAGATAGGCTCGTGATTATGACGTCACGGTGGCTTTAGAGATAGCAGAAAGGGTAAGAGAAGGGGAGTCTTGGCCAGGATATGGAGTAATGTAGACGTTTGTGACTCGCGTCGCTCAATTAAGTCTTCGTTTTGAGCGCCATCCTAATACTTTTAATAGTTTATTTGGGCCAAGATACAGTATTAGGTTAGGAGGCAGCTAAGTATTTGTGGAAGAGCTCGGCTGGCCTAAGGTGAGATAGTTAT
>PNEQ01051577.1:0-18412 GCA_003012365.1 Medauroidea extradentata
CAAAATTTGGTTGCGAGAACATTAAACAGTTGACTGTTTAACATTAACACCTTAAAAGTAATTTTGTGTTACAGTAATGTCTGACCTCATTTACGCGTAACAAAATTAACATTGTCAGTACATTATGAATGTTATGACAAAATAAACTTCTTCAATAGTAAAATTTTTGTTGCAGCAACATTAGACTTTTATCTGTGTAATTACTAGAGATGGTGACATTTCGCGAATTCAATGACCTGCATGTTAGAATCAAATATCCTACGCATACTCAAGTCCCGGCCATTTGTCCACTAGCTGCTACTCAGTGGAACTGCAGACAATGAACTAATAGACGGGGCTTGAGTATGCATAGGATATTTGATTCTAACATGCAGGTCATTGAATTAGCGAAATTTCACCATCTCTACTAATTAAATTACATGCCCATTTTTACCTTGGAAGCGAGTAGCTAACGAGCAACTGCTGTCTGCTTGAGATAACATACATTCTTGGAGGCTAGCCTAGTGAACCCGCGAATTAGTTCGGGCTCTAACCATCATCTACTAATGCGTTACATGCAAATTTGCAGTTCAACTTGATAGTCAGTGATTGGATGTCTTCAACTCCCAGGGTCGTGTGGATCTACCCGCAAATCACAGACATGAGGTGTCGCAACAACCTTATTCTCACTGATACAGTCCAGTGAGTGAAGGGTCTGCACAAAGACTTACTGTCAACAACTACAAATAAGATCTGAGAATATGCACGTAAGGCATTGGAACAAGAACTTGCAAAATTATTTTCACCAAAAGTCAGTTCTCCACTCTGTTGCAATATTTAGCTACCAGACAGATCAAATTAGATATTTAGAAATAATTTTACGCTGGCGTCGCCTAAAGTTATAGCTATACGCTTAAAAGTTTGTTTTCGAAACTCTGTTATTATGGTGCTGGATAGGGACACAAAAGTTTATTTATATAGGTTCGAGATAGATTTGTACCTATTGCTAGAGCCGCGATTTTATGGCGAAAAGATTTTTGCAACATTTGGTTTCGATGCGTCATGTGCACACCTGCAGTTCTGCTACATCGTCTGTGGTTGGATGATTTTACTCTCACTGGCCTTGGCAAATTATAGACGTACAAACTCATAATAATCTTATTCTGATTGGTGTAGTCAAATGAGAAACGTGTCTGAACAAAGACACGCTGCCAATAACCTTGAAACAGAACTGCCGATGTGCACGTGAGTCACTGAAACAAAGTGGGGCAAAAATCTTTTCGCGACAAAATCGTGGCCCTACCTATTGCGTATACATGGTGTGTGATAAACAATCGAGAGGAGCAAGAGTCTTTAAGTGAGGTTTACTTCTTTTTCAGGTGGAGAGGGGGGAGGTTACGAATAATGGATACAAAATATAGAACCCTGTATAATTTTTAGGTTAACGTTCGATTCACTGCAATACTTTTAATGGTCGTCTAAGCTGAGTGGTTAGAGCACTCGCCTCTCACCAAGGCAATCGGAGGTTCGATTCCCGGTAGGGTGAAACGTGTTGGACGTTGCCGTTGGCGGCAGGGTTTCTCGGGGATCTCCCTTTTTCTCCCGCCTTTCTTACTCTGTCACTTCTCCATTGTAGGATTTTATGTCATCCTACATCCCTCAGGGCGCGCAGATGCCTACGAGCGCCCTATCAGAATTATGCACTTGGGTCGGATACCCGACCCTCGGGCACGTTCCCCATACGATATTTATTTTGACGGCATTTGTAGCGTAGTCGGTTAGGCGCCGGCCTACGGTGCGAGAGGTCCTGGGCTCGAATCCCGGCGCGGGCATGGATGTTGTGTTGTTCCTTCTTCTCACTTCACCCTCGTCGACTCTTAAGAGTGCATAGTCAATAATTCAGCGCTAAAAGCATCACTTCAGAATTGTATGTTCCTCGAAGCCAATTTGCAAAAATCAAGAAACAGCAATCCTAGACAATAGTTTTTGCCAACTTTCTAAGCAAAAATTTCTCTCGATTAACGTAAATCTGAAGGACAATTACTGACACCGAAATACCGTACTTTTGATTGCGGCGCAAGAGATCGCGCTTAACAAATGCATCATTCTGCGTAAATGTTTGCTTATAAAGTTGGCAGATATCATTACCAAGGTTTTTTGTTTTGTAGTTTTTCTATATTTACTTTTAAAAAGTGTAGATCTCAATTGAAGAATTCAGCGCTTATTTATCTACCACGCCCTCTAAAGGGCGTTCAAGTGGCGAAAAATCACAATTTTATGTTTGTATAAAGTAGGGTTAGTTTTCTAGACATTACTTGAGAGTATATTTACAGCTTACGAAAAAAAAATACCTAATCTATTTTACGCATAATGGCATTTCAAAGTCAATATTTGCATATTTTTGCTTCATACAAATCTTGATAACCAGTAAACATAATGAAATGGAAAAAAATCCCATCAAAACTGCATGTCACGTTTTACGGTTTGAATAACATAAAACCAGTTATGGAATGTTTTCGTATTTAAAAAATTGCTAAGAATAACAGAAAGTATCAAATTTTTGAAAATTTTTTCCAAGGACAAAGATTTTTTGAACTGTGTCATTATATGCTTATATGCTTCAAGCCGTAGACCTTGACATGTAGTGTTGATGTGATTTTTTCCATTTCACTATGTTTACTGGTTTTCAAGTTTTGTATGGATTAAAAATATGCAAATTTTGATTTTGAAATGCCATTATGGGAAAACTGACTGGACTAACTTTTTTTTCGTAAGACAAAAGTATGGTCCTAAGTAACGTCTGTAAAACTAACACTATTTCATGCAAATATAAAACTGTAATTTTTTCCCACTAGAACATCCTTAAGACCTCGTTTTTAAAGGGTCGTAAAAACCTCTTATAGGTGAGTGGGAATAAAGTGGGCATTTAAAAAAACCCTGATTAATTTCTATTTTCTGCCCGTGTATATCTTTCCACTGTATGTAAACATAAACATTGCCTCATGCTTTTATTTTCATAGGCTCGTACAATGTTTACATTTACATTCCATTGCTCCGATAAATGTTATATAAAATACCTACTTATTAATTGCAAGGGTGCTGAATTTATGCTATATTCAAAAGTAATCTTAGTCGTAAATACCTGCAAGTTAACGTCGTATAACGCTGGTTTCTGTGCATCTACTCTAACGGCGCTATTGCCGTTACGAATCTGGTAAACGCGTGCATAGTATATTCGGACTTTTAACTCAAAACCGTCACTAAAAACACATGACATGACAAACACAATTCAAGAATTCAAGTTCCATTCAGCACACTGCCATGTACGATAATGAATTACTTAGGAGAAACAATAAATAACGTAATTTTATTAAAGTGTAAAACAGAAAAAAAAAATGCTGTTTCTATTTTCAGACTCTCAGGCTGTCGATCATAAAACATAACAATTTACAAATTACTAATTACTTCACGTCATTTAGCAATGATATTCATAAACAGTCACTTATAACACTTTTTAATGTGTTTGTTAGAAACCCATATTATTTACACAACAGATAAACACACTCAATGACTCAACTAACTCGCCTCCAAGCGAAGCGGAGGAAGCGGCGAAAACCTAACTCGGATGCTATCTGTCGGTGTAAATTTGAACTACCTTTGTGGCGCGAAGTACTAGCAACATGTGCCAACGACAATCTTGACTATCAACGCTCAGTTGCGTCACTTTGTGCTGACGCTAATTAAATAAAATTATGCATTCAGTAGGTATGTCAATAAGATCATAAATAAATATTTTAAATTATATTGAACACAATGAGGTCGTTTGCATTGAACGTTTTTTCCACTAATGATGTATTCAAATAACAAAATACACGGAACTACGTGCAATGATTCGCTACCAACCATACAAACCAAAATGTAACTGTTGTTAATGTTGACTTATATGCAGTAACGGCTAGTGATTTTTTTCAAAGGTTAAGTCTTAAGTGCTCACTTTATTCCGAAATGACCTATACCACTTCGATATTTATTATTGTACGTTCTCATTTAATGTCATATCTTATGGAATTGCCGAAGACTACGGGCTCCCAGGATGAAAGCGTGTCTTCGGGTTCATTCCCTCCTCGATATTATTGTGATTATTAAAGGGGCCGCGGTGGCCGAGGGGTCAGACCTCTCGCCTCTAACCAAGGTTACCAGGGTTCGATTCCCGGCTGGGTCGGTCTCCACATTTTCGCATGTGGGAATCGTGCCGGACGATGCCGTTGGTCGGCGGATTTTCACGGGCATCTCCCGTTTCCCCCGACTTTCCCTTCCAGCGCCGCTCCATACTCACCTCACCTCATGAAGACCTCGATGTTAAGCGCTGACCAAAATCTCTTACTCGCTCACTTACATTTTTGTGATTATTATTGCAATATATTTGTGTCGCACGTGATACGTCAACGTAGAGAAAGAGTGACTTTTGCGCCCAGCTGGTCACCAGCTCGTAATTTGCCATCATTAACAGAGACGTCCCAGGGCTTTAGTAGCTGTTGTAAGAAGAAGTGATAGAGCAGGAGGGGTAGGGTACAGGGGACGTGTAGGACCACACAGGTGCAGGTGATAAACAGCGATGTGCTGTTTGTGTTGCTGATGACAGCGGCGAAGCTTGGACCCGATGTAGAAAGGGACAAGGGGGAGAAAGGCAGCATTGGCTACCTGCACACTAAGGAAACAGCGCGTTGAATAGGGGACGCTGATTGTATCTGTTCCCTAAGTTATAGCTCGGAGTCCCCAACGAAAATATCTCTCCCCTTTACAAACTTTCTATGGGGGTTAGGAGGAGGGGAACAAAAGTCATAAATTAGTTAACCACTTCATCGCATGTTCTTATCTCAGGAGGAACCGCTCCCTGACAGACGCCAGAGCGCAGAGTGACTATGTTGAGGAAATAACAAATGACTTAAAAATGTGTTGGGCGGGAATGGATGTTGCATGACAACGCGACGAATATATTTCTACACAAGATTAAAGTTACCTTCTCGATTTATAACTTTGTCTACGGAAGATATCTACTGTTCCATCATGGGTCCTTAAGTAAGATTCTTACGCTGCACAAAAAAAAAATTTGAAAAAACATAATACTTAAAATTTTCCCACCAGTCTATTTTCATAAAACTGTTAAACCCGGTACTCGCAATTCTTAATCCTCCACTCAAGTTTTTGCTTATTTCTGTTCATAAATATCGATAACGGTTTTACACCAGAATTATGCAGCAAAAATTCTGTGTTGCGAACAAACTATCATTGTTTACTAACAACTTTCGGTACATAAATAAGAAAAATATATTTGTGATGTTGGTTGCTATAATCCGTAATGTATAACTGTAGAGTTCTCGAAAACAATTTCACAAACGAGACACGCATATGATTCCCAAATAAGTTAAACTATCTCGTATTGTTTCATTTTTGAAAACGCCAGCTTGCATGTGATTAGTAGGAAATAAGAACTTTATTATATATATTTAAATCACATAGGCAACTATGATTGCGTACTTCGCATGCGCACATGCGCGTGAACATGCACTACGATGAAAAATAAGACGGGCTCTATCTGTGAAATTATGTATGGAGTTCTGTATGGAACCAGCGTAGTTGCAGTACGCACTGTCGCAGTGCTACTTGCACAGAATTTGGTACGTAATTCTGTACTGAATTACGGTTATAGACTGAGAACTCAGCAGAACTTGTAACTAATTAAAAAAATTCTTTTGTTGGGCGAATAGATGTTAACGTTTGAGAGTTTTGAAACGTTTACACTGGTTTTTAGTAACATGAAAGTTTCATATTAAAAATTTAAAGATGGCTGGAAAATGGTTTAAAGTAAACATTATGCAGTGCTTAATGGTCTATAGTGTGTACTAGGCATTAGTATTGTATATATGATGCCCCTTGTTTGTATCGTCTGTGACATGTTGCCAAGAAAACTTGTTTAAATATGCCACTGGTGTACATTAGTGTTCGATCTTTTCCTCACATTTTACGTGTGTTGTGTTGCAGTTTTAACCATCGCAAGGTATGCAATTTGTGAGTGTACAGATATGATATTTATTTACGGCCGCGCGAATGGTAATGGACGTAAGTCTACACGGTTGTAACTGATGGCTTTTCTAGCCCAAAATCAGCCTTGTCATTCAACATTAAGGCCTTGCAGTGGTTTCGAAAATAATTTTTAACGCAAATTAATATATATCATTCATACAGTTTTAACACACATATCATCGTTTATATCTGAATTATTTTTCTGTTGTAATATACCAAACGGATTTTTAGATTTTTGCTCCTAAAATATCACACATTTTGTTGTCAAACTAAGCCAAAAAGAAGCAAAATATTTTTTTTTCTAGTGAACGGTACATTATTTTAAAAAATCACTCTGGCAAAATGTTGTTTCGTATGACTGTACAGTCTCAATTTTTTTTAAATCATTTGGTTTAAAAAAAATATTAGAGATATTTTCAGTTGTTTAAATTAAATTAATGATCATGGCCTTGTATCGGTAAAATCATTCAATTATCTAACAACATTAATTGTACTATCGGTACTAGAGTGTTAGATAGTTCCTTGCAGCACATTGGATGAATCTTTCGTACAATAACTCAAAAACTAATGTTGTTACGAACATGTGTTCGTATGGAAACTATATTTCTTATTTAAGTATGGAACCCAATCACCAAGTTTATAAAAGTATTTCAGGAACATCCTGTACATAAAGAACGGTTAATCAGCAACATCAGCTACTCTTCTGATCTTACGGTGATCAGTGATTCTTTTTTTTTTTTTTACCAAAGATAACACAAACACGTCAGCTCATACACCGTGTGAGGTGGCGCAGTGGTAAAAGCCTGGACGTGTGTTCGGGAGCTCCTAGATTTGGTTCCTGGTCCGGTTATCCTGTTTTCTATTTTACCACGATTTTTCGAAAGGACTCCATGAAAACCCTGAGATGGTTATTGACTATAGTCCATGGCCGAGTCCTCATTCATCCCTTTCTGTCAGAGACAATGGTACCTTCTGTAGTAACATCGCTATCGAAGAGACGCCAAGTTCTACATGACTAGGTTATGTTTATACAGATACGTAACATCCATTTACTTGCGAAGAGACTAAAAAGCAGGAATGAGAGAAGAGGTTTTCGTCAGCGCTTAACATCGAGGTCTTTAGCGCTGGTGAGAGGTGATATGAGGTGAGTATGGAGCAGCGCCGGAATGAATGGGCGAGGGAAACGGTAGATCTCCGAGAAAACCCGCCGACCAGCGGCATCGTCCGGCACGATTCCCACATGCGAAAATCCGAGGACCGACCTCGCCGGGAATCGAACTCGGATCGCTTTGGTGGCTAAAAAGCAGGAAAATGTTAATCCGGTAATTACCCTCGCTTGAATTATTAAGTCGAAATAAACGCGATCAAAAACCGTCTTACGTATCACATTAAAATTCTTGGATATTTCCTCGTATCACATAAAAAAAGTACAACTCTTAAAAACCCGAATTAACTAATAATTAGATGTAAAATCACTCGAGCGTGTTTATGCAAAACATCACAAACTTTCTTTCCGCATTCGCCGCCACTTCTACAGCAAATTACTTCAAATGGAATGTACATATTTTAACGTTGAAAACTTTTTTTAAAGTTTATGTGCAGAAATTCATAAGTCAGTGTACGAAAAAAAAAATCAGTGAACAGATTTTCCATCTTTTTTAAGGCAAATATTTTGCCATTGTAGTCTACTAATAAGTAAGAATATGAAAATAGTAAATTTTTGTTATATATTTAAGTTACTTAAAAAGATTATGTATTCGGCAGATGAAAAGTCTTGTAACGTGATCTATTTACGCGAAACCGCTACACTTATTCCCACTCAAAATTGCATACAAAGTCTTCTTTTACACTCCTGCAACTCCCAAAATGACTTCTGCATACGTAAAACAGAACACTGTAATTCTGAGCTGTTCCTTTATTACAAATAAACGTCATAAGTAAAACACCATTGCGACAAACACTGTGCGCGCTGCGGATAGAGGAAAAAAGATTGTACTCTAGCATGGCAGTCTCGCCCTTATAGTTCCACTGTATACACGTATTTGACGTGGTGAAACTGCAACCGGTAAATAGGTTTCTTAATATATTTCATTGTTTAATTAGCGTCATGACAACTGTTTAAAGAAAATTTCCCCAAATTGTGAATAAAGATTACTCCCTTTTATTCTTGATTTCCCACTTTCTTTGTCGGCAGTGAACTGTAGAACTGCAACTCTTTAACGCTTGCAGAAGACGAACTTTAGCACTGGCCCACCAATATTAATTGTGGCTATTAAACATCGCTGAATGATTTTGAATTGCATTCTGGTTTTCAACGTCGTCTTTCCTAAATTGGATTAGGCCCACGTGTTATTAAATTTTATGGGCTCAAGCTGCAACATAAAAATAACAAACATCTGTGATAAAATCAGCCGCCAACAATTAATTAATTTACCATTGGATTCTCAAGCACCGAATTCCTGTTCCTACAAAAAGAGTCGTATATCAGGCATAATGAACGTTACATATTTTTCGACTTTATAACTGTGACAATGATGGTTACAAGTCTGAGAGTGAAATTATTTTATTTCTTTATGAACTTGGAAACTACCGAAGACATGCTTATTTTTTGGTTTTTAGTATGTGATATTGCGATTTTTAATGATCGCCTTCCTTCATGTCGTTATATTTTTTATTATAGAGTTTTAAGAACTACGGAAATGCATTAGCAAGTTTTTATTTTGCATTTTCAGACTGCATATAATTTTCTGATAGCAATAAATCTTGCTTGGTTTTTTCGTCTTCTGTGCGTTCCTATACTATTTATCTGATTGCGATAAAAATATTGGTTAGTTGTGCTCGCCCGTAAAGGTTTCTGCCAAAAAGAACGCTTTTTTTATTTCGGGAGTGGATTGCAAAACTAAAAGTTATGCAGAATGGATTTTAAAAAAAGTACTAAAAAAAACTTTTGTGAGTTGTGTGTGCGGCTGCAAATGTTTCTGCTAAAAGATATGTATTCTTGGGGGAGGGCAAAATGGAGTACAAGGGGCAGAACGGGATTCCCCAAAAATTTAGTGAAACAATGTTATTTTTCAAAGTGTTCTAAAACAGTCATAAACGGTCGTTAACATCATTTCTCACCACTCACCACTTAAACACTTTTCAAAACTTTTTTGTTTCAGAAACGCCATCGAATAAAGGGCATCCCAAAAGGAAAAAATCGTAATTTTACATTTGTTTGAATCAGTGTTGGTTTTGTAATATTACTCGGGAGTAAATTATTCTCTTACAAAAACATTTACTCTGCCAGTTTTTCGATAGTGGCATTTCAAAGTCAAAATTTGCATGTTATTAGTTCATACACCCTTCGAAAACCAATCAAGATAATGAAACAAAATCATTTACGGCAGAAGTACATGTCACTAGGTAGGGATTTACTTGTATAGAAACCCATTCAAACAATGTTTTGTATTTTTAAGAAATTTCTTAAATTTTGACTTTTTTTGCCACATAATTTTTTTAAAAATAGAAACAAACGTTTAATTGGGTTTTTATATAGGTAAAGCCCTAGCCAGTGACGTGTACTTTCACTGTGAATTATTTTATGTTATTGTGTTAATTGGTTTCTGGGGGGTGTATGAACCAAAATCATGTAAATTTTGACTTAAAAGTCCATTATGGGGAAACTGGTTGAGCTAATTTTTGTAATGTTTTTTTTGTACTCCCAAGTAACGTATAAAACTAACACTGTTTCATATAAATATAAAAATTTAGATTTTTTTCCTCTCGAGCGCCCTTAAATTGAAAACTCCGCGAACGATGTAGCGAGTACCAGCTACCAAAACACAATAGTGATAGTCAAGTGGACTAATGTTAATAATATAACCCAATACTAAGTCAAGTGGACTAATGTTAATAATATACCACAATAGTGATAATCAAGTGGACTAATAGTAATTATATAACCTAATAGTGATAGTCAAGTGGACTAATGTTAATAATATAACCCAATACTAATAGTCAAGTGGACTAATGTTAATAATATACCACAATAGTGATAACCAAGTGGACTAACAGTAATTATTAGAGATGATGGTATATCGCGAAAATGTTTTGTGCCAAGATAGCCTTGAAAACACTGACACAACGTAGCTGTCTGCAGACCAATACCAGGCATTCAATATAACAATATCGGGATTCTTATTGGCTCAGTCAAATAGGACAACAGCTCCACGTACAAGCTGAAGCCAGTAATCTTCTGGTAAGCTGGACGTGTGTTGAAATCCATCAAACAGTCAACTTTTCCCGCGATAAACCATCATCTCTAGTAATTATATAACCTAATAGTGATAGTCAAGTGGACTAATGTTAATAATATAACCCAATACTAATAGTCAAGTGGACTAATGTTAATAATATACCACAATAGTGATAATCAAGTGGACTAATAGTAATTATATAACCCAATAGTAATAGTCAAGTGAGCTAATGTTAATAATATACCACAATAGTGATAATCAAGTGAACTAATAGTAATTATATAACCTAATAGTGATAGTCAAGTGGACAAGTACCTAGAAACATTCGATTTTAGCGGAAATAGTCATTAACTTGTCCCATTTCAAAACACTTGAGCTCATATTCACGTCAGTGATGTCATGATTTTTAACTTCTATAAGTGTTGATGACCTATATGCGAATCAAATCCACTGAATATCACAGTTAAAGTTCTGCCTCAGTCACATTATTTGATTATTATTAGTACACTTTTCGTTTTTTTTTTTTTTTTTTTTAATTCTGAGATCAAAAGTGTTGAATTTGTGATTATAGCGTAATTATATATTTGTCTTGCGCTGAAACACAACCATAACAGTTGAATTTTTTACGAAACAACCGTGATAATATTGTGATAATATTTTTGGGTCAGTAGATACAATATATGTTACTTGTGTTACAGTTGCCCATATACAAACTGGAATGAAAGCTGTGTTACCTTGCAGAAAGTACAGTTAAAATCATACAGTGGTTTGACAGCTGTTAAAAGTAAGAGTTTAAAAGTCCTCCACGAACAGTTGCAATTGGAAGTTTAGTAGAAAGTTACAACTTTGAAACTTTGCGAGAAAATCTTCCTTAAAGCTGAGGCATTTACAATTAGTGAGTAAAACGAGTGAGGTGGTGCAAAAGTAAAACATTTTACTAGCCTTCTGGTAGTCTCTGGTTAGATTACCAGCTTTGGGCGTTGTAATTTTGACATTCTATGATATCTTAAAATTATTCCCGGCGAATGCTTAGATTGTTCCTTAACAAATATCACTTCCAATTTCCTTCCCAGTCCCTGCTCTCGTGTGTTGTTGTGTGTAACCTTTAACTAAAAGTTGTTTAATTGATTATGAAAAATAACTCTGTTTTATGATACTGTTTGGGTAAGACACGATTAGTATTTTGTAACCTTTGTTTTTAATATCAGCAGTGACCCAGCATTAAAGTTGTTTAAAATCAGTACAGTAAATTAAGAATGTAACAAATATTCCGAGACTATTTGCGGCCTAAATACTCGTTGAAAACTCAACTGCAGTGTCTGTATTGCACAAAAGGTAAACCGAATTCACACTATAATAGCCAATTTCACAATTTCCTTCTCAGAGTTTCATAAAAGCAAAAAAATTAATAATACGACATGACGTTTGATGCCTAGCCTTAAGGAGTGTCCCTAATTAATGAATAAATTACATTTCAGGCTGATTTTTGTGCTAGTTTCTCACATGATAATATACTCACGATAGTCAAATTTTTTGAAAAAAAAAAAAAAAAAAGACGGAAGTTGTATCTTTGTTACTAGAATCGAAGTTTTAATACAGGAATACCACATCAAAATATTGCAGTAGAGCTCAATTTCGTCATAATGCATGTTATTCTATTAAGCAAATAATTTATTTATAGATCCTAGATACATACTTTGTGAACACATAGGCCTATCCGTATTACAACCCTTGAGTAACATATTTTTCTGTGAGAAAACTGACTGAAAAGGAAACGTGTTTTCCTATTTCCAGTCCCTTTTTCCTTCTATACGCCCAGATACTCCCCTCCAGTCAGTGTCTCCTTGGTTTTCACTCTCAGTTTGCCTTATCAGACGAGAACACGCTCAGCTTTTGCTCAAAGTGTACGCCTGGCGGCAGCTTGCTCAGATCTCATTTATGAATGTACAACGGAGAGTAAAAACGAGTTGGAGAGGAGAGGTAGGGAACTGTTTCCCTGTCTCCGTTATAAGAGTAATGTAGTGCATCCGTTTGCAGCATTCTCCTCCGCACGCTTTTTTTAAGACTGAAAAAAAAAACTGATTTATAAAACTTTAGTTTGCTAGAATTGCTTAAAGCTATCCATACTCTGATATTCGCTTATTCTGCGATTTGGTGGTTAAGGCAATATCTAAAATGACTTTCACATTACGATAGTCAATAAATTGTTGGGCAGTTTTTTACCGGTATAGGCATACAGCAATGCATGGACAAACATAATGCGAACCCTTTCTTTAAAGTATCTACGTACCTTTCAACTCGTAATATCAACTACGCCTGTCTTTACAGCGCATTAAAATCTCCTTGAATCATATTGTCGTTATCAAGCATTAAAGTCTACAGTACTAGGTTACCATTTCTGCCTGGCATTAAAATTTCCTACAAAGTATTACATTTATTACTCAGTGTTTCGTTTATCTAGCTGCTATGTACATTTACCCCAGATTAATGCCCCAATCTGAACACAGGGACCAACTTTTCCAGCCGACTTCCCTGGCTATGTCTGCTAAATCACAAAACCATTCTTCCGTCGAGTGCTAATACGGAAATTCTCCTCAAAATTCCATCTCAGGTTTCACAGCTTCATGGAAAGTTTCCATCTCTAGAAAGAAAATATTATGACATTACAGGTCGTGAATATGTTATGTCTAAATTATTACACGTAAGTGATTATTTTTTAAACTTATGTTGAAGACGATTCAAAGTGTGAAAAAAATTTATTATAAAATTGTAGGTCTTGTTACGTCCGCCCCCTTTTTATTCAGGCTAGACCAATCCACTCAAGGTAGCTGTTGTTACATTCATCGATTTCGTTGGTTTTGGGGAATCTGCTCTGGTTGGTGAACGGAGACATAGTAACAGTACTGATGGTTATGGTGTTGCTTTTAAATGAACTGTGAGTTAATTGTATTCGTAGTATAAATGTTTGATTTCTATGTTGTGTTTTAGGTAAAAGGAGAGTGGCTGCTTTTCTGCCTAGTACTCTCGATTGTGCAATATGCATACCCCATTAAAATTTTTTACACACGTTGTAAACATACTTTATTAAAATTTAGGTTTTATATAAGAGAAGAACATGGTATTATAAAATGTGGAGAATTTACTTTTAAATGTTTAAATTTGATTACAACAGTCATAATATTTGTCAAAATTACAGCAGATTCCCGTTATGGCTATTTTCGCTCAATAATAATAATAATATCAATAATAATAAGAATAATAACAACAACAACACAATTGTTATATGTAAGAAACTATAAGTAATTTTAGTCTTTAAACCAACTTTGATATGACAGGAAAGCTACATGAGGGTTTTCATGCATAGTGTGGTTACTGAATCACCCATAAATAAAACTGAAGTACAATGTTATATTCAGCCAGAAATAAGAACTATAAAATTTAATTATTAAAATTTGTAATACATTTATTTCAGTCAGTTATTTGGTACTGTTACGACGACTTTTGCTGAAATTTATATAGCATGTTTCTGACAAATTTGTTACATTAGTGAATGTAAGTGGGTTTTACGTTTCGGCGACAGCGAGGTCATAACAGACGACGACGACACAATTTGATACAATGACAGGAGCTGGGAGAGAAGTCGGCCATGGCCTTTGTTAAGGAACAATCCCAGCATGCGTCAGGAGCGATTTCGGGAAACCATGCACAGTAAAAATAAATTTGTACTTTTACAAAAAGTTTTTTTTCGAAACCGGTTTCCAAAAAAGTTTTTGGTAACACTACAAAATTTTTTTGTAAAATTTACAAAAAACTTGTAATTTTACAAACCTTTTTATTTTTTATAAACATTTCTGTAAATATACAAACAAATTTTGTATATTTACAGCTAATATCTGGTTAAGTTTACAACAATTTTTTTGTAGTGTTACAAAAAAATATTTTGGAAACTAGTTTTCAAAAAAAATTTTTGTAAAATTACGGAGTGTTTTGTAAAATTTGGAAGGTCTCCTAGGTTTATTTCGTTTCAAATCGAAAATGTTGCTCATTAACGTTTATTTTACTAGTTCGCAAAGGTGTTTACGATATTTGTAACCACTTTAAAAGGTTTCTGATATCTTACTTTCGTTACCTCACTTATTACGTTCTGATATTAGTTTAGAAGATTTTCCTTGTAAAAGTACAATTTTTTTTACTGTGTGGGAAACCGAAATCAGGATGGCTGGAACAGGGGATCTAACCCAGGTACTCCCGAATGCGAGTCCAACGTGTTAGCATTGTGCCACCTCGCGTGGTGGGTACATTAGTGCAATAGTTTCCGTTAAAGTTTGTTCACTTAACAGTTCGTTCCAATGCCTCACACAGCCAGCAATTGACCTTCAGCTTTGAATATATTCTTGATTTCCTTAAGTCTTACTCGTGAAATTTACTCGTCGTTTTATGTATCCAAAATATGTTCATTATTCGAAACATTTTTAAGCCGTTAACAGAAGGAAATTACTTATTCAAGGCTTTCAAATCGTTACTGTAAGGCTGTGTGGTCCAGAAATGACGAGTAGCGCCCATATCTACTAATGATTTTTGGTCAGATAAAGACGTTTATCTTCCATACCTACACACTGAATTATTATTTGATTTTGTGCTAATTTCATTGTTACATAAGAAAAATAATTTATGTATACTGTATCGTTTGCAGAGTTAATTAAGAAAAAATAAAAATAAAATAAATCAGCATTCGAAACACACAGAACGTTTCTACTAAACAAACTATTATAATCAATCTTGCAGAAAAAATTCAACTTTACACGTTTATTTACGCAAAACAAATAACGCAAACTAGTATTACAGAAAATGCGGAATTTGTACAAGAGCAGAAACGAATATCCCTCCCTAAAAATTACGCATATCAGATAACACAAAAACAGATTTTGATAAGAAACTTCAACACACAAAAGAATTTACAATGGATAAGGAAAACTCAGTAGCAAATTTGTACAATAGATACTATGTACAAGAAAACAGTATCAAAACTTAAACAGACGACAACAATACATTCACATATTCGCTGTCAGCTCTCAAAACACCTCGTTTACTGCATGTGTTATATCTACATGTGGTGGTTCACATATGTATGTTTGTGTCAGTTGATTTTCGTCGTGTTAGTTTCCAACTGGATTATTTTTCTTGGCTTATACGCAGACTGTGTTTATTTCTAGATTAACATTGTCCGTAGGTGCTGCCATTCTTTTTAGTTTTTAGCGCTTTCGAAACATGGTGATCCCATTGGGCTGATACTTTATAGTGTCTAAATTTACATAGATAGCCGGACACGTAACTAGCCGTCGAACATTATCTTCGCCAATTATTTATTTCACTTGCCCACACAGAATTCACTTTATTTGCAGAACAATATTTAATAGTAGGGTCGTTCAGTTGGATGACAGGAACACCTCCAAGCACACCAATCTATTGTGGTGAATACCAAATACTTTGTGATGTTCATTAAGCTGTTTGCTGGTGACTGCAGAATATTAAACTTACCAGCAGAAAGTCTTGTGGACACTGCAAAATATTATGTGAACACTGCCAAATTATTTTGTAGATTAGCAAAATATTTAGTAGCCACTACAGAACAGTTTTTTTTCTGTGCATATTGTTAATTTTGCATAAAATATTCTTGTATAGACACCGCCCATGTAATATCGACAACCCAGCTAACCTGTTGCCCCTATTTTTACAGAACTATGGTATCTACAACAATACTTTTCTTTCAGTGCTGAGATGCCCAACATTACTGGTTACTGTATTCCTATTCAACATCGCCCTGTTGGCCAGTCCAGCTGAAAAAAAAAATAATTTAATTTCGTGCTCAAATGTTGATGAAAACGGTGAGTTCGTTGGAAACTACATTTATTTACTTTACGAGAGACTTTTTTTGTTATTATAACACGTCACATCTTTTTAAGCAAACGTGTAATTGTGACTTTACAGTAATGTTTGGGCATACCAGTGCGTATTTAAATATATTACGAATAAGAAGAAATGTTTAAATATTGTAAACATCCTTGGCTGTCGTATAAAAGAGGTTAGTATGTAGAGGCAGAGAATTATTAAAATTAACAATTTTAGTATCTGTTGCGTGACAGACAAACTAATGCTCACAATAATGTGAATTTTTAGTGTCCCGTCGCATCCGCAGCGTTATTGTGAATATACCATTACTCATCTCGGAGGCGCGGTCTGCGCTGCGTCAACAATTCCCTCGCAGCGCGTGGGCGTAATAAGGATTTTATTTACCCCATCAATTCCTCTCTGCCACCCTCTCCTAACCCCTACCTACCACCACCTGCACATCCAAGACCTGGAATATTCATGTTGCCTGTCAGCGGGCTGCATTAAAAAGTTACTCGGTGACCTTGACAAACCTAGCAGAGTTGTATCTCTAACATCCTCCATATTAGCACACACGTACACTAGCACAGAGACCATGAGATTGTCGAGGAAAGGTTTCTGCACCATTTCGTTCCAACGCTTTGCGTGCACATCACCAGCTCTGCTTCATGTTTATTGGTATAGTATCTTTGTTCAGACACGTCTCTCATTCGACTGTAACAATTAAATTAAGGTTATTGTGACACCGTACGTCTGTGATTTGCCAGAATAACCCCAAGGCAAGCGAGAATTCAAACACCCACTCACTGACTATGAAGCAGAGCTGCAGACGTGCATAAAAGGAATGGGAACAATTTTGTACAAATTATCTTTTCGTCACAAGGCAAAGCACGTTTGCTTTCCGTCTCGTCGACATCGTGGTCATTACAGAGGGTGACACTCAACTTGGAATAATGATTAGTTCTGGAAGAGAAGTCGGCCGAGGTATTTGTTAAGTAATCACCTAAGAATTCGCCTGGAGCGATTTCGGGAAAACATGGAAAACCGAAATTAGGATGGCCGGACCTGTGGATTGAACCCGGGTTCTCCCGAAGGCGAGTCCAACTTATTTATCTCTGCTCAATCTCTTTCAGTTTTCACAAAATCATGACTCTACTCATCGGTAATCGAAACCTGGACTTCTCAAATGAGAGTTGGGTGCTGTGACCTCTACACCTCAGCTACCATCTACGCGATTATTTTGTTTGCAAACTAACCTGTACGACAAAACTTGTTGCTTACTATGTAGCGAAAGGTGCGCATCGTGGCGAATACTAGAACTTAACATAAAGTTTCCTTTCGTGAATAGATAATTAAACAAGTATTCGAACTAGAAAATTAGTACTTCTCATATAGAGGGCAGTGATAATTTTTTTAACAGTAAAAATATCGCAAAGGAATTTTTTAAGTAAAAACGAAAGGTAAAATATTAAAATCGGTTTTAAACATACAGATATCAAATAGTTTCCAAAGTATTGTTCATGAATCATACGAGTATATTTTAAGTGTATTATAATTTACGGTATTAGTAAATAGTATCGACGTTAAATTGGAACTCTCTCAAGTGTTACGAGTTGTATTACGGAACGTTCGTTACATAGTAGGCTATAATCTAAATTCCCAAATGCATTATCACTTCAGTGTTCTTAGTTGGATGTGAAAGGATTCAGTTAGCACGCTCTGCAATTGTAATGCGCCGGGTGGAAAATGTGGATTGTGTGTTCGGTAGGGGAGGAGGATGGAGAAGAAAAGATGAGCTGTATTTTTTTGTTCTGTTGCAGCTACAGACTCAGCGGGGGAAGAAATTACGTACACGAAGCGCTGAGTTAATGTCTTCATCCGAAGAAGTCGGAGGAATACCTGGGTGATTTAAGCCCTCGCCACGCCTCGTTTCTCTCAACTTCGGGTTAGAGCGAGGCTGGTACGTGTACTGTATCCGGCAGACGTCTGTGCGTGTCTGAGAGCGTAGGAGTGTGGTAGCACCGCAAAGCCGCGTACACACGAGCGCGCCGCGGCTGCAATGCAACACGCGCCGAACAGTATTCGCGAGGCGCGCGCAAGTGTGTACGGAGCTTCGAACACGCGCCGAGCACGCCACGAACAGGCGCGCCGCGAACCACCGACTGTCGGTTTTTGCTACGAACACAAAGCGATTTGGCGCGCCAGTGTGGACGTGTTCAGTC